>CM055122.1:601713362-601873362 GCA_029206835.1 Rana muscosa | reverse complement strand
AGTGTTTCCCTATGGGAAAACTGCAGAGGAAAAAAATGCCGCGATTCGCAACGAGAAAAATTAGCGCATGTTCTAATTTTTCTCGTCGTGATTCTCAGCGGTTTTCTCAACGGGAAAACTGCTGGAGAGCCTACACACGACCGTTTATCTCGTCCAAGTAAAAAAATTACAGTTTTCCCGACGAGAAAAATGGTCGTGTGTACACGGCATGAGAAATAGTGACAAACTAGGGTACCTAAAATGTTTCTAATGCCTTGTGCACATGACCGAACTGTCCGTCGGAATAAAGTCCGACGGATTGTCCGATGGAGTTCCGATGGAATTCCGCTCAAGCTGTCTTGCATACACACGGTTGCACAAAAGTCTGATCGTCAAAAACGCGGTGACGTACAACACGTACGACGAGCCGAGATTAATGAAGTTTAATAGGCAGTTCGGCTCTTCTGCTTGATTCTGAGCATGCGTGGTTTTTAGTCCCTTGTAATTGCATACAGACGAACTGACTTTCCGATATAAATTTTTGTCCATCAGAAAAAAAGGGAACAAGTTCTCTATCTAAGTCCGTCAGAATTTCAAAAGGAAAAAGTCCGATGGGGCATACACACGGACAGAATATCCGATGAAAAGAGACTGACTGCTTTAAAAGGTTTTATATGCATGTGGGACCTATGCGCACATTTGCATTTGCATGTATGCACGGTGGTAGGAAATGGGGGCGTGTGGTGCTTTTTTTTTTTTTTTTTTTATAAATTGTTATTTATTTTATTGAAATTCATTTTTTACACTTTTTTTCATTCAACTTTATTGCTATCACAAGGGGCTAACAAGTCCCCATCTGATACCTTTGAGCTGGTATTGATACATTAGGGGTAGGGATGAGCCGAACACCCCCCTGTTCGGTTCGCACCAGAACATGCGAACAGGCAAAAAATTTGTCCGAAAACGCAAACACTGTTAATGTCTATGGGACATGAACATGAAGTTATTGTCATAAAAAGTGTTTGGGGACCCGGGTCCTGCCCCAGGGGACACGTATCAATGCAATTTTTTTTTTTTAAACGGCTGTTTTTCGGGAGCAGTGATTTTAATAATGCTTAAAATGAAACAATAAAAGTGAAATATTCCTTTAAATTTCGTATCTGGGGGGTGTCTAAAGTATGCCTGTAAAGTCACGCATGTTTCCCGTGTTTAGAATTGTCCCTGCACAAAATGTCATTTCTGAAGGAAAAAAAGTAATTTAAAACCACTCGCGGCTATAATGAATTGTCGGCTCCCGGCAATACAGATCAAAGTCATTAAAAAAAACAGCAGGGGTCCCCCCCACAGTCCATTACTAGGCCCTTTGGGTCTGGTATGAATATTAAGGGGAACACCGAACCCAAAAAAAACCATGGGGGTCCCCCCAAATTCCATATCAAGCCCTTCAGGTTTGGTATGGATATTAAGGGGAACCCCGCACTAAATTTTTTAAAAAAATGGCGTGGGGTCCCCCCCAAAAATCCATACCAGACCCTTATCCAAGCATGCAACCATACCAGGCCACATGCCCTCAACATGGGGAGGCTGTCCCCATGTTGATTAGGACAAGGGCCTCATTCCCACAACCCTTGCCCGGTGGTTGTGGGGGTCTGCAAGCAGGGGGCTTATTGAAATCTGGAAGCCCCTTTAACAAAGGGGAACACCAGATCCCGCCCCCCCAGGTGAATTGGTAACAGGGTACATTGTACCCCTACCATTTCACAAAGAAAGTGTAAAAATTTGTAAAAAACACACAGACACAGTTGGACAAGTCTTTTATTTTAAAAAAATAAAAAATTCCAGCGATGTAATCCCGTCGATGTCCAACGATGATCCATTCTCCAGCGACGCTGCAGTCTCCCCTCTCCAGCAGGAACGAAACCCCCATGACGCGTAAGAGGGGGCGGGGTCACCCGTCCTTATCATAGGGAACCCCCGGGGTTCCCTATGATAAGGACGGATGACCCTGTCACGGGGCGGAGTCACCCGTCCTTATCATAGGGTTCCCTATGATAAGGACGGATGACCCCGCCCCGTGATGTCACGGGGTAGGGTCACCTGTCCTTATCATAGGGAACCCCGGGGGTTCCCTATGATAAGGATGGGTGACCCCGCCCCTCTTACACGTCATGGGGGTTTAGTTCCTGCTGGAGAGGGGAGACTGCAGCGTCGCTGGAGAATGGATCATCGTTGGACATCGTTGGAATTACATTGACGGGATTACATTGTCCAACTGTGTCTGTGTTTTTTACAAATGTTTACACTTTCTTTGTGAAATTGTAGGTGTACCATGTACACTGTTACCAATTCACATAGGGGGGGCGGGATCTGGAGTTCCCTTTTGTTAAAAGGGGCTTCCAGATTTTGATAAGTCCCCCTCCCGCAGACCCCCACAACCACCGGGCAAGGGTTGTGGGGATGAGGCCCTTGTCCTCATCAACATGGGGACAGCCTCCCCATGTTGAGGGCATGTGGCCTGGTACGGTTCAGGAGGGGGGGCCTGGTAATGGACTGTGGGGGGGACCCCTGTCGTTTTTTTCAAAGACTTTGATCTGTATTGCCGGGGAGCCGGCAATTCATTATAGCCGTGAGTGGTTTTAAATGACGTTTTTCCTTCAGAAATGACATTTTATGCAGGGACAATTCTAAACACAGGAAACATGCGCAACTTTACAGGCATACTTTAGACACCCCCCCCCCAGGTAAAAAATTTAAAGGAATATTTCACTTTTATTGTTTCACTTTAAGCATTATTAAAATCACTGCTCCCGAAAAAACGGACGTTTTTAAAACTTTTTTTTGCATTGATACATGTCCCCTGGTGCAGGACCCGGCTCCCCAAACACTTTTTATGACAATAATTTGCATATTAACCTAAAATTAGCACTTTTGATTCCTCCCATAGACTTTTAACGGTGTTCCGCGGCTTTTCGAATTTGCCGCGAACACCCCAAATAGTTTGCTGTTCACCGAACGGGCAAACAGCCAATGTTCGAGTCGAACTCATGTTCGACTCGAACATAAAGCTCATCCCTAATTAGGGGTATTTTAGAAACCAAATGTCTCCCCTGCCCTCCAAAGCAACTAATGAAGCACACTACTTGTGCCTGATTATCTGCTTCCCTGGCCATAACAACCAGGGAATGACAGCTCTGAAACTAGAAATAGTGAGATCCTCATCACTTCTGGCTTCATTACATCATAGAGGAGATTGGGGAATGTATGTTCCTTCATCTCCTCTGTATTTACTGATCCCAGCTGGGAGGGCTGTGCGGCCCTTCTCAGCACAGTAAAAGTGATTGTGTGGCTGTAGAGCTACCGAATCACTTGTATTAAACAGTCAATTGCTGACTGTAGAAACACCAAGATTAGGGCTTCAGCTGCAGCCCAATCACTTAATCACTTATAATCACTTGCTGATAGGCCATATATACAATTTACGTACAGTGGTTAGTAATTAATAAAGGAATTCTGTCCATCTTTCTATAGTTTGTCTTATATATCCCAGGAGTTCACAATTTTTACTACTACAAAGGTCTACTCTTATCTTCATTCTCTTTTAATTTTTCTTCTACTGAAGATTACCATTTTGACATTTCTCATCATACCAGTTCTATTTGACTACCTTGCCTTTGCAATAGCAGTTTTGCAGGCTCTACAACTGATTTCTTAATTTGTCTTCATTTATCTTCTACATCTAAACCTTTTTGAAGTTCTTTTTGATCTCATTGCAAATGGAAAATGCAGTTGCCTTTTGTCTTTTTCTTTCTTTTTCAAATATTTTATTGTAGATAATAATACATATTTTATACATACAGTTTTTTTGTATAATAGTGATATATCGTATATTACGTTTTTAATTCTGGAATAAAATAAGATGAACATAAGACTTCTAAGAGCTTCTCAAAAATTTAACAAAAATTTAACAAAAGTAACATCTGATTTTTCAATAAGCATAGATTAAAAGTTTGGGGCAAATAAAAGGTAACATAAGCGGTGTTCATATTGTTGTTAAATTATATATTTCTAACAGGGGCCAAGATCCTGCTTTGTGACTTGGCGTGTCCTGTCGATGGGGGGAAAATAAAAATAAAAAAATGGAACCAGACATAAAAATAATCTTATTACTCCTAAAATCAGCTTATAGAGAGAATAACTATTTGTATAGTAGTAATGTGTATAACAATAAAGGGAGTAAAGAGGGGGCGAGGGAGAAGGGAATCTCCAGAGGGGATCAGGAGGTTCATGAGATTCTGATATAGCAAAATTAATAATAAACATATGCGACTGTATGTCAAAAAAATGGTTGATCAAGGGTGGGACTCAGTGGAGTGAATAAATATAGACGTATCACGATATATAGAAAAATAAAAAAATGTATTATCCTGCCGAAGGCAGCAATGTAAAAAAACCTTATATTCTTACAAAAGTATATATAAGAAAATATAAAATCACATTACAGTTCAAAAAATGGGTAACAGGATGTGCGATTCCCATTCACAGAGAGAAGTGAAGGCCTACGCGTTTCGTGGATTTCCGCTTCATCAGGGCCATTTAGCGTAGCACAAAGATTTAATACAAGTGTTCTAGGAGCAAACAAAACATTGATAAAATATACATGCATGTTATATCCTATATATTTAAGGGGGAAGAAAAACCTAACATATATAAATCAACATTATACAGGTATTAGATCCGATTGGAATAAGAGACTGTGGGTGTGCACATTGAGGCATATCAAGTATGTTATCCAATGGCACATCCACATACTACATTAGCATTTATTTTCTAAATATCAAAATCATTTGAATATTTACAGAGGAAAACATTTCTGATCATATGTATGGTCCTATGCATGCGCAGCGGTGTCCCATATATACAGGGGAAATGTACCCAAAGCTTCTAGTGTACACATAAATAACATGTATTGATATAGTTTCGTATGCATGTTTTATATGTAAAGCCTCGTACACACGACCGAGTTTCTCTGCAAGAACCAGCAAGAAACTAGCTGGCAGAGATTTCTTGCCGAGAAATTTGTTCGTGTGTATGGTTTCTCGTCAAGAAAACCGGCTAGAATCTCGACGAGAAAACAGAGAACCTGCTCTCTATTTTCTCATCGAGATTCTCGTCAGCCTGTTTCTCGACGAGAAAATTGTGTGTGTGTACACTTACCTGTCCTCCGGGAAGCCCGCGCATGCTCGAAATTACTTCAAAGCATGCACGGTAGCTTCCTAGGCATAGGATAGGGTGTACAAAGATGGCGGCGACGGCATCGAATGTGACGAGCGCATGCTCGTTGTATTCACTTACGTCACCGCGTTCGCTCCCTTCAAAGAACCGCGGGTTCTTTGAAATGAGCGTGTGTACACTCGGCCGGGACAAGTTTCTTGTCCAAGGATCTCGTCGAAAAAAACGACGTGTTTTTTACGACGAGATTCTCGGCCGTGTGTACGAGGCTTTAGTCTCAAAAAGAGAGATATAAACTTACCAGAGAACTGTACAAGCACAGATGCAATGTGGCGGATGGAAGAGACCTGGGTGCCTGTGAGGATTCCCCCCCCCCTAAAAGAGAGAAGGGAGGGGGTGGAACATATAGGGACTGAAAGGATAGGGAGGGGAGGGAAAAAACGAGGAAAAAAAAACGAAAAAATAGGGGAAAAGGGACAGGGAGGGGGAGGAGAAAGGAGGGGGGAAGGGAAAAGGGGGATAGAGAGTGGGAAAAGATATTGGGTACAATAGATGGTGTGGAAAAGGTATAGCGGGGATACAAGTAAGGAGAAAAGCAAAAAAGGGGGGAGGGGGAGGAAAAAGGAAAAAAGGGGGGGGAAAGGAAGGGGGGGTGAAGGGAAAATTAGAAGGACAAGGAAATGAGAAGAAATAAAATGATATGGGGGGAAAGGAAGGGGGAGGGGTTTTTGGTAAGAAGGGGTAGGACTCAGGGATGAAAAAGAAAGTAGTGGGAAATGGCAAAAAAGGAGGGAAGGGAGGAAAGGGGAGAGGAAGGGAAAGTAAAAAGAGAGTGGGGGGGAGGGGGGAAAGAGAAGAGAAGGAAAGGGGAAGAGACAGTAAAGAAGGGAAGGGGGGGAAAGAAAATGGGGGGGGGTGTGAAAGGAAGGGGACTGATAGTGTGGAAAAGGGAAAGCGAATTGGAGGGGAGAAATAGGGGACAAAGGGAGGGGGGGGAAAGAAAAAGGAAAGGAATAGGATATAGGGAAGGGGAGGGAGGGGGGGAAAGGGGGGGAAAGGGGGGGGGAAAGGAAGAGGGAGGAAGGGAGGGAAGCAGAGGGGAAGGGGAGTGATGGAGAAGGAAATATTTAGTGGGTGATGTGTAGGTAGGGAAGGAATGAAAGTGAGGAGAGTGCTGGAAGGGTGTGTGCAGGGGTGAGGGGGAACACGTGGGTTATAAGTTAAAGTGCGAATGAAATATTAAATTACTTACCTAAAAGATGTACCAATTGGAATTGGAATAGGGTGCATATATAGAGGTCAAAGCTGGGCTGGGTATGATATAGCACCTTGCTATTGTATGTGATGACGAACTATATTGATGTATTAATATGCCTATGTACATATGCATACATAGGCATACATCTAGTGACCGCAAATAAATGAAAGGGAGGGTGAGTCCTTGGACTTGTAGAGAGTTGTAGAAATGAGTTCAAATCCGTGTTGGGATGAACCTGCATATGGGTATATCATAAGGATAAGTGAGTGCTGATATTCAAATGAAACACACAGTGTTCATATATAAGAAAGGGGGAAAGAAAGCAAAGTTTTTTCCACCAACTAAGTTTACATACCTTAGATCCTTGCAGTGAGGGTTACTCTCCTCGTGGTCTCTCTCATACAGAGAGATGCACTGTTGAGGAGAGACTAAAGAGGAAGTGCTTTTAAAAGGTGATCCACCTGATACTAATCGCGCTGATAGGTGGAACAAATAAGGGGGGGAGAGAATCCATAGGGTCGCTCCCGTCGCCCGGATCATGTGGAAAACCTGCATGGATCCACAGGATCCGGAGGGGCTGGAGAGAGCCCATCTACCAAAACATACGCCGCAGAGGTATGCTGCATGGTGGATGTATGCAGACTGCCTAAATAAATGTCCATGCCATGGGTTCCAGATGGAAAAGTGGACTGAGGCTTGTCTCTAAACCTCCGCCGCCCGCAATGCATTATGCGGGCAGCGGAGGGAGGAGCCACTTTCGTCAAGGACAAGTCAGGGTATCTGCGGCGTGACGTGCCGACGCTGACGTGAGTCACATCGTCGGCAACGTTGCGCTCCACCTGTGGAGAAAACCTTATTATGCAACATTTAGTAAATTGTGACACCATTGGTATCGTATACCTACTCACATGTGGATGTGACAGGTACTATGTGGGCAAAACAAAACAAAACTTCTGGAGACGTATTAAGGAACATGCTGTAGATATAGAGATAGGTATCACAGAAAAACCTATACCTAAACACTTTGCAGAAAATCACGATTATAGCACAGACTCCCTTAAATTCCAGGTCTTGGCCCGCATTCACCCCCCCTGCCGGGGAGGCTACTTTGATCAAAGGATCCTTCAGGTGGAGGCCAGATGAATCTTCAGGTTAAGGGCAACAGAGTTTCCAGGAATGAATGATGGCATCAGTTATGCCCCCTTCCTGTGAGACTGGGATCTCTAGTTCTTTCTCCTTGCCCTTTCTTGCCCCTGATTTGGGGATCCATCGGGTCTCCACTGTGGGAGATGTTCTTTTCACTTGTAATATATATATATATATATAAAAACTTCCTCTTCCCCTTCCCCCCTTACCCCCTAGGGGGAAAGATATAAATCTCCCTTCCCCATCCTATCACCCTTTAGGCCCCCCTTTGAGACCATGCATTCTCATATTGAAATGGACCTTATGTGCACACTGTCATGTATAGTGGCGACATATTTGCACAAGAATATATAGAGTGTATACAATACTGGTCTACACACAGGTTCAATGTTGTTTGACCCTGTGGATAATATATGTAAAGTAAATTTATTGTGTGCAAGATATAAGTATGTATCTATCTAGAGAATGACTAATGTGCATATGCCCAGCGGTACCCCTCCCCATAATATACATAGGGACAAATGTGTCTTATTGATGCTTAAGCTGCATATGAATAACTATATGCAGATTCTATATACGCATAGTGATAGGTATGTTCTGTTTATATTAAATCTACACATGAACAACCTTAGGTAAGAATGCTATCTTCACTTTATTTATATTTATTTTTACTAATTTACCCTTTATATATTATGCTTCTTTAGATTAGAACCCATTGCTTTTAGGATCACACCTTTAACCTATGCACTGGTGACTCTGACTCTCTTTCTTCCCCCCCCCCTCCCCCCTCCCCTTCCCTATATCCTTTTCCTTTCCTTTTTCTTTCCCCTCCCTCCCTTTGTCCCCTCTTTCTCCCCTCCAATTCGCTTTTCCTTTTCCAAACTATCAGTCCCTTTCCTTTCACACCCCCCCTTTTCTTTCCCCCCTTCCTTCTTCCCCCCCCTCTTCCCTTCTTTACTGTCTCTTCCCCTTTCCTTCTCTTCTCTTTCCCCCCTCCCCCCCACTCTTTCTTTTTACTTTCCCTTCCTCTTCCCTTTCCTCCCTTCTCACCACTTCCCTTCCCCCCTTTTTTGCCATTTCCCACTACTTTCTTTTTCATCCCTGAGTCCTACCCCTTCTTACCCAAAAACCCTCCCCCCCTTCATTTCCTCCCATATCATTTTATTTCTTCTCTTTTCCTTGTCCTTCTAATTTTCCCTTCACCCCCACCCTCTTCCCCCCCCCTTTTTCCTCCCCCTCCCCCCTTTTTTGCTTTTCTCCTGACTTGTATCCCCGCTATACCTTTTCCACACCATCTATTGTACCCAATATTTTTTCCCACTCTCTATCCCCCCTTTCCCTCCCCCTCCTTTTCTCCTCCCCCTCCCTGTCCCTTTTCCCCTATTTTTTCGTTTTTTTCCTCGTTTTTTCCCTCCCCTCCCTATCCTTTCAGTCCCTATATGTTCCACCCCCTCCCCTCTGAATTACAATTATTTTGATATACATAGGGATCCACCCCATACAACCGCGCAGATCTCTCTTTTAGGGGGTGAGAATCCTCACAGGCACCCAGGTCTCTTCCGTCCGCCACATTGCATCTGTGCTTGTACAGTTCTCTGGTAAGTTTATATCTCTCTTTTTGAGACTAACATATAAAACATGCATACGAAACTATATCAATACATGTTATTTATGTGTACACTAGAAGCTTTGGGTACATTTCCCCTGTATATATGGGACACCGCTGTGCATGCATAGGACCATACATATGATCAGAAATGTTTTCCCCTGTAAATATTCAAATGATTTTGATATTTAGAAAATAAATGCTAATGTAGTATGTGGATGTGCCATTGGATAACATACTTGATATGCCTCAATGTGCACACCCACAGTCTTTCTTATTCCAATCGGATCTAATACCTGTATAATGTTGATTTATATATGTTAGGTTTTTCTTCCCTCTTGAATATATAGGATATAACATGCATGTATATTTTATCAATGCTTTGTTTGCTCCTAGAACACTTGTATTAACTCTTTGTGCTATGCTAAATGGCCCTGATGAAGCGGAAATCCGTGAAACGCGTAGGCCTTCACTTCTCTCTGTGAATGGGAATCGCACATCTCGTTACCCATTATTTGAACTGTAATGTGATTTTATATTTTCTTATATATACTTTTGTAAGAATATACGTTTTTTTTACATTGCTGCCTTCGGCAGGATAATAAAAATTGTTTATTTTTCTATATATCGTGATACGTCTATATTTATTCACTCCACTGAGGCACACACAAAGTCCCACCCTTGATCAACCATTTTTTGACATACAGTCGCATATTCTTCCGGGATGGTGCCTCAGTAGGAGCCTCAAGACATTCCGCATGCACCCCAACCCCTACACATAATAATAAACACAGTAGTAGGATATTTTAGGATAGTACAAAGGAGTTGTCAAACCCTGGCGGCAGGTGATGATTTATCCAAGGAAGCCAGAGGGCTTCGAATTTCGGGATTTTATTTAAATAGATGGCTTCAGTTTTGGCATGAATCATTGCCTGCGTTACCCGGTGTTTAGTTGAAATTATACATAAAGTAGATGTTTTCCAAGTGTGACAGCAGGAAGGTAAAGTCACCTGGTTGCATCCAGGGGGGTAGATATATTTCGCCCAGATTCAGGCTTTACGCCGACTTATACCACTAGGTGGAGAGTTGTATAAGGCTAGTGGGCTCATGGATGACTCATACCTCTAGGGAGAGGGCTGGGCGTCGTGCAGACAGGGAGTTGATGAGGCCAGCTGAAGCTTGTCAGCTCATTTAGGCCTCTATAAAAAAACTCCTAGCTTCATTAGATGTTAGCTCATGCCTGGAACCAGACCTGTGTGGACTGTCTAGGGAGAGTGAACCCCTGTGCGGTGAGGCAAAGCCTGTGTGGCTATTTGTTTGGACTTTTACTAAACCAGGGACTTAGGGACTAGGACAGCACCAGGCTGATCCCAGTTGTTAGTTTAGGAAACCTGCATGTTTAGTCAGAGGTCAAACTGACCAGGATTTATTTTGTTTGTTTCTTTTTGGCTTTGCTGTGTTTTTGTCACTGTACATAGAGAAATAAACCGCACCTTTTGATTTTGAAAACCACAACCTCCGTCTGCTGGCCCTGTTTTTGTGTGGGGAGCCCAACCAGGGGGTCACACACACCCGCTACCGAGTTAACCCCATCACAGTTGGTGGAGAATGCGGGCAGTTTTTTTTAAGCCAGCATGGAGGAGATACTGAAACAGCTGGCTCTAGCAAATGCCAATCAACAGCAGACAAATGCAGGTTTGCAAAGGAGCCTTGCAGCCCAGCAGCAAGCTCATCAACAAGCCCAGCAGCAATCTGAGGCCCGCTTCATAGACCTGTTACAGAAGCAAGAGCAGAGACTACAACAAATGGAAGCAGTAATGCAGCAACGTCCGCAGACCAGTGAGGAAAGCCGTCCCACTAATACCGCGTCCTTTGGGGTGAGTCGTTTATTGACAAAAATGACTGGAGAGGATGATCCAGAGGTATTTTTGACCACATTTGAAAGGACTGCTGAAAGAGAAAAGTGGCCTGAGGAGCAGTGGGCTGGACTGGTGGCTCCTCTGTTAACTGGTGAATCGCAGAAGGCTTACTATGACCTAGAGCCTGACCAAGCAAAAGACTATGTGATGCTAAAAGCTGAAATATTGGCAAGGCTGGGTGTCACCCTGGCTGTCCGGGCTCAGCGTGTGCATAACTGGACTTTCCAGCTTGGAAAACCCCCCAGGTCTCAAATGTATGATCTCATTCACCTGAGCAGGAAGTGGCTACAGCCAGAGACTTTGTCCGCACCGGAGATTGTGGAACGTGTTGTGATGGATCGTTTCTTGAGAGCTCTTCCTACCGCCATTCAAAAGTGGGTAAGCCATGGAGACCCAGAAACGGCCGGTAAACTTGTGGATCGTGTAGAGAGATACTTGGCTACAGAGAACCTGACGGCCTCTTCCAGAGACTCTCGGACTTTCCACCCTAAGACCAGACCATCCCCAGGGGCGGATAAGAGGATTCCAAGGGGTGAGGGTGGAGAGAGTGAGAGGGTGGGAGCTCTACCCCAAGTTTGGCGAGAACAGCCTGGGAAATCAGCGGCTCAAGAGGCCGCAAGAAGGATCGTTTGCTACCGCTGCCGGCAAGCGGGACATATTGCAGCAAATTGCCCGGTTGTGGAGGAACCCATGCAATGTGACTTTCTGATGGACAGACGTCAGTCGCTGTGTGCGACAGTCGCATGCACTGCCATTCGGGGAACTGAGAAACATTTATGCAAAATGTGTATTAATGGTAGAAATGTTGTGGTATTACTGGATTCAGGTAGCCTTGTGACCCTGATAAAGGCTGAATTAGTTAAAACAGAGGTCTCTGGGAATAGCAAGGTAGCTGTTATTTGTGTGCATGGGGACACCCGAGAGTATCCAGTGACTACAGTGTGTTTCGAGACCCCCAAAGGTACCCTCTCTCATCCAGTGGGGTTAGTATCTCAATTACCGCATGATGCCATTGTGGGAAGGGATTTTCCGAAGTTCTGGGAACTGTGGGATGATCCTGAGCCCCCCACTGGTGCCCCTATGTACCAGGAATGTGATAGCCAGAACTCCTCTGAGAGTGGTGAGGACTCTCCAGAATTTCCCTTGTCAGTATTGGCAGGGGAGACTCAAGAAACTGGAGAGGAGCCCACCTCCTCAGACGAAAACCTACCGTCTGTGGAGTTTTCTGATCTGGAGGTTCACAGGGAAAATTTTGCCACAGAACAGTTAAAAGACCCCGCCCTAATAAAGGCACGGGAAAACGTAGTGGAAATAGATGGCGAGTTAGTGAACCCAGATAATACCTGCACTTACCCATACTTCAGCGTAGAGAAGGACCTACTGTATCGGGTGGCAAAAAGGGCAGAAGAAACCGTTGAGCAGCTGGTGGTGCCCAAACCTTACAGGAAGTTGGTGTTGGAGTTGGCCCATGGGCACATTCTTGGAGGTCATCTGGGGACAGAGAAAACCCGAGAGAGGGTGTTACAGAGATTCTATTGGCCGGGGGTGATGAAGGACGTAGAAAATTATTGTTCCTCCTGCCCTGTGTGTCAGAGGTCGGCCCCGATGCCACATTTCCGTAGCCCGCTGGTCCCTCTACCCATCATTGAGGTCCCGTTTGAGAGAATCGCAATGGATTTGGTAGGTCCTATAATCAAGTCCGCTAGGGGGCACCAGTACATATTGGTTATAATGGACTATGCCACCCGTTATCCAGAAGCGATCCCTCTCAGAAATACCTCGGCCAAAACCATAGCCAAAGAGCTATCTCTTGTTTTTAGCCGGGTGGGTATTTGTAAAGAACTGCTTACGGACCAAGGTACACCCTTTATGTCCCGGGTTATGAAAGAGCTGTGTAAATTGTTCAAAGTGACGCAATTGCGTACATCTGTGTATCACCCCCAAACCGATGGGCTGGTTGAAAGATTCAACAAAACCCTAAAACAAATGTTGAAGAAAGTGGTGGATAGAGATGGAAAGGATTGGGACTGTCTACTTCCTTATTTGATGTTTGCTATTAGGGAGGTGCCCCAATCCTCTACGGGATTCTCCCCCTTTGAGTTACTGTATGGGAGACACCCAAGAGGGCTGTTGGATATTGCCAAGGAAACTTGGGAAAGTGAGAGTTCTCCCCACAGGAGTGTGATTGAGCATGTCGCCCTGATGCAAGATCGAATTGCACAGGTAATGCCCATCGTGAAGGAACATTTGGCCCAAGCGCAGTTGGCACAGCAGAGAGTGTACAACCGTGGAGCAAAGACCCGTACCTTTTCCCCGGGGGATAGGATATTGGTACTTGTCCCTACGGTTGAAAGTAAATTCCTTGCCAAATGGCAAGGCCCCTACGAGATAATGGAAAAAGTGAGCGAAGTGAATTACAAGGTCAGACAACCAGGAAGGCGAAAGCCCGAACAGATCTATCACGTTAATCTGTTGAAAGCCTGGAGGGATAGAGAGTCCCTAGTCGCAGACACTTGGTCACCAGCTCAAACTGGTTGCGTGATTCCTGAGGTTGGAATCGCAGCCACCTTGTCACAACCCCAACAACAGGAGGTTAAGGAGTTTGTGCTTCGCAACAAGGAGGTATTCTCTGAGCTGCCGGGACAAACATCTGGGGTAGAGCATGACATTATTACCCCGCCCGGTGAAAGGGTGAAGTTAAAACCCTATCGGATCCCAGAGGCCCGACGGGAGGCAATACGGGAGGAAGTACAGAAAATGTTGAACTTAGGGGTGATAGAGGAGTCCCAAAGTGATTGGTCTAGTCCCATTGTGTTGGTGCCTAAACCGGATGGGAGCTGGCGATTTTGTAACGATTTTCGTCAGTTGAACAAAGTTACAAAATTTGACACCTACCCCATGCCACGTATAGATGAGTTGATCGACCGGCTGGGAACAGCCCGATACATGACGACTCTTGACCTCACAAAAGGGTATTGGCAAATCCCCCTGGCCAAGTCGGCCAAAGAGAAAACCGCATTTGTAACCCCAGACGGGGCGTTCCAATATAAAAGAATGCCGTTCGGGTTACAGAATGCGCCGGCCACATTCCAGCGGAAAATGGACCAGATGCTGAGGCCCCATCGGAAGTATGCTGCGGCTTACCTGGATGACATAATTGTCCATAGCACAGATTGGGCCTCACATCTGCCAAAAGTGCAAGCAGTCCTGGACTCTGTTCGGGAAGCAGGGTTTACGGCTAACCCCAAGAAGTGTACCATTGGGCAGGAGGAGGCCAAATATCTTGGGTACACCATTGGGAGGGGAGTAATAAAACCCCAACTCAACAAAGTCGAGGCCATCCAGAGTTGGCCACGTCCCAACAGCAAGAAGCAGGTACGAGCCTTTCTGGGAATCGCTGGGTATTATCGGCGATTCATTCCCCACTTTGCTTCTAAGGCTGTGCCCCTAACCAACCTGACGAAGGGGAAAGGGTCGGTCATGATTAAATGGACCCCCGAGGCTGAGGCAGCATTCCAATTCTTGAAACAAGCCTTATGTAGCCAGCCAGTGTTGTACTCACCCGACTTCTCTAGAGACTTTGTCGTACAAAGTGATGCGTCAGATGTGGGGTTAGGAGCAGTATTGTCCCAGGTCTGGAACGGGGAAGAGCACCCAGTCATTTACCTCAGCAGGAAGTTGAAGTCCCATGAGGTAAATTACGCCACCGTTGAAAAGGAGTGTTTAGCGGTGAAGTGGGCTCTAGATTCCCTTCGGTACTACCTGCTAGGTAGGCACTTTGACATGGTTACGGATCACGCTCCGTTAAAGTGGATGGCTCAAAACAAGGAAACAAATAGAAGAGTGAATAGGTGGTTCCTGGCCCTCCAGGAATTCAACTTCACAGTAAAGCATCGCCCTGGCGTTCAAATGGGGAATGTGGATGCTTTGTCTCGAGTACATGAATGCCTGATTGCTGGTGTTCCAACCCCGAGGTTAAAACAAGAGGGGGGGGTATGTGACAGCAGGAAGGTAAAGTCACCTGGTTGCATCCAGGGGGGTAGATATATTTCGCCCAGATTCAGGCTTTACGCCGACTTATACCACTAGGTGGAGAGTTGTATAAGGCTAGTGGGCTCATGGATGACTCATACCTCTAGGGAGAGGGCTGGGCGTCGTGCAGACAGGGAGTTGATGAGGCCAGCTGAAGCTTGTCAGCTCATTTAGGCCTCTATAAAAAAACTCCTAGCTTCATTAGATGTTAGCTCATGCCTGGAACCAGACCTGTGTGGACTGTCTAGGGAGAGTGAACCCCTGTGCGGTGAGGCAAAGCCTGTGTGGCTATTTGTTTGGACTTTTACTAAACCAGGGACTTAGGGACTAGGACAGCACCAGGCTGATCCCAGTTGTTAGTTTAGGAAACCTGCATGTTTAGTCAGAGGTCAAACTGACCAGGATTTATTTTGTTTGTTTCTTTTTGGCTTTGCTGTGTTTTTGTCACTGTACATAGAGAAATAAACCGCACCTTTTGATTTTGAAAACCACAACCTCCGTCTGCTGGCCCTGTTTTTGTGTGGGGAGCCCAACCAGGGGGTCACACACACCCGCTACCGAGTTAACCCCATCACACAAGCTTGAGCTATGGTTTGTTTGGCAGCCGTAGTGACATATAGTAGAAGTTGGAATTGACGTTGTGAGATATTTTGTGGTTTGTTATTTAGGAGTTCTACAGTTGGGTCAGGTACAGCAATGGTATTGAACATGATGGATAGTAGGTTAAATATTTGCTTCCAGAAAGTCTTAACTTTAGGGCAGGTCCACCATATGTGTAGATGCGTACCTATATCTATACAGTCTCTGAAGCATTGGGCAGGGTATTGAGGGAGAAATTTGGATATTCTTGCTGGCACAAGGTACCATCTGGTGAGTACCTTGTAGTTAGTTTCTAATGCAGCAATATTTGGGGTAGCTGATGTTGTGGCTTGCCAAATTTGATTCCAATTTATATCATCTGATTGGAGATTCAGGTCTGTCTCCCATTTGGTAGTGTAGGTTGGGGGAGTTGAAGTTGTATGAGACAGTAATTGATTGTATATTTCCGAGATTAGACCACGTTTGTGTGGGTCAGAGATGCAGGTTTGTTCAAATGTTGTACGATTAGGCATTGTAGAATTCTGGGAATCATTCTGCTGTAGGAATATGTAGATACCTGAAGGTTTCTGTTTGTGGAATTTCTTTTGTATCACAGAGTTTGGAAAAGAGCGTGATGGTGTTGGATTCAAAGAAATGGTATGTTTTAGTTAGATCTGCTTTTGACCATGCTGAGAAGGAAGAAGGGGAAGCCCAAGCTGGGTAAAAGGAGGGGTTGTTTAGGAAGGAGAGGAGAGGATTATGTGGAGATTGAAGTCCAAATCGTGTTCTAAGCCTATCCCAAATGGATAAATTATGTCTAGTAATAGGATTAGAAATCGTACGGTGTAAAGTTGGAGTGAGCCACAGAAGACTTGCTAAAGAAAGTGGATCGCAATCAACTGATTCAATCGTGACCCAGAGGGGAATCTCTTTGGTAGCGTGATATTTAGGGAGTTGAGCCAATTGGGCAGCATAATAATATTTAGTGAAATCTGGAACACTTAGTCCACCACGTATACGGGGGGTATATAGAGTAGCTTGTGGCAAACGGGGTTTAAGTTTGCCCCATATGAATTGTAGAGTTTTGCGTTGGAGAATACGAAGGAAGTATGCTGGGACTTGAATTGGGAGTACTCGGAAGAGATGTAGGATTTTGGGTAAAATTGACATCTTGATGACTGTAATTCTACCCATCCATGCCAACGGTAAAGAGGAACAATTTTTCATTAGTGCGTTTTAATTGTTTCACCAATGGTAGGCCTTAAATAGTTCTGCTGGGTTTGCTGTAAGAGAGATACCTAGGTATGTGATATGTGAAGTTGACCAGCTAAAGGGGAGGGAGTCCTGTAAATGTGTTTGCAATTCCAATGGGAGAGAGATGTTTAGTGCTTTAGATTTTTGAGAGTTTATTTTAAGACCAGATATAGCTCCAAATTTAGTAAGGGTGGATATAAGATTTGGTGCTGATGTTAAAGGTGAAGTGAGAAAAACTAAGACATCATCTGCGAACAGACATAGCTTGTGCTGATGGCCCCCGTGTTCAAGACCTTTAATATTAATATTAGAGCAAATTAATTGGGCCAGGGGTTCTATTGCTAGAGCAAAGAGTAGGGGGGATAATGGGCATCCCTGCCTGGTTCCTCTTTCAATAATAAATGGGTCAGATCTGTAACCTGAGTACGTTATATACGCTTTCGGTTTGTCATATAGAGAAGTTATCCACTGTAGAAAGTTGTTTCCAAAACCCCATCTACCGAGGATAGAGTGAAGATAATGCCAAGATAAGGAATCAAATGCTTTCCGTATATCAATAGAGAGGAAGCAGGTAGGGATGCGACGTGTTCGTGCCATATGAGCAAGGAGAAGTGCTCGACGAATGTTATCACCAGTTTGTTTGGATGGGATAAAGCCTGTCTGATCTTTATGTATAAGGTTGCCTATGATTGGATTTAGTCGATTGGAGAGGATTTTAGCTAGTAGCTTGATATCTAAATTGTCGTCTAAATTTGGTTTGGGGATCATAGAAATGGAAGCTAAAAGGGATTCTGGACGGAAGGAATGTCTAGTTAGAAGTGAATTAAAGGCTTCCATTAATAAAGGAGAAAGTAGTGTTTGGAAGTGTTTATAGTATGTGGCTGAAAAACCATTGGGTCCTAGGCGTTTGTGTGGCTTTAAAGTTTTGATTGCTGTTTGAATTTCAAGAGATGTAATAGTTTTTTCAAGGGTTTCTAATTGGGTTGCAGAAAGGGAGGGAAGTTTAATATCTAATAGCGAATCGAGGCGTGATTGTTCAAAAGTTTGAGTCTTTTGGTATAAATGGGATAATTTTCTACCAAATTCATTCACTATTTTTTGAGGGTTACTGGAGAAGGTGTTTTTTGATATTTTTTATCGAATTGGCTTCCGTGAGTGGTCTGATTTACGGAGAGAAAGGGCTAAAAAGGTTGTAGGTTTGTTGGCTTTCATATAGAGAGTGTGTTTGGTTTTGCGGAGAATCTGTTCTGCTGAATCTGTTAGAAAAAGGTTGAGTTCTAGTTTGGCTTTATCATAGACTAGTTTGTTAGAGGGAGAAGGGTTGCTTTGAAAGTTTTCTGAAGCCTTATAAAATGCTTCATCTAGTTGCTTTTGTATTAGTTTATTTTGTTTGCGTAGGTAAGATGCTTTACTTATACAGTCTGATGACTGGTTTCAGGGCTTCCCAATAAGTTAGGGGATTTGTCTCTGATGGTTTATTATCTGCTATGTAATCTTGAATGGCTTTTTCTATATCTTGTCGGTATTTAGGGATTGCTAGCAAGCTGTCATTTATGTACCATGTACGCAGATTAGGTTTTGGAATAAGAGAAGAAAAGGAAGTCAGTACTGCATTGTGGTCAGACCATGCACAAGGGATGATTTGTGAATTGAGTATTAGTGGAGAAGAATTGATATTTACTAATAAATGGTCTATTCGAGAAAATTGTTTTTGGGGATGAGAGTAGTGAGTATATTGTTTTTTCCTAGGATGTCGTTCACACCATGTATCAATAAGGGAATGTTGGTTTAAAAGTTGTTGGTATTTAGGGCGGTGAATAGTTGCGGGTGTTGGGGATTTGTCTAAAATTGGGTATATTACCTGGTTAGAGTCTCCACATATTATAAGAGTACCCTTTTTGTGAGAGTCTATTACACTGAATAAGTGAGAGAGAAAAGATAATGGATTTTTGTTGGGGGCATAATATGATACAACCGTGATTTCGTTGTCAAGTAATAAACCATTTAGTATTATATAGTGACCTTCAGGATCATTAATCTCTGAGTGTAGGGTAAAAGGTGTAGTGTGGTGGAAAGCAATCAAAACTCCTCTCTGTTTGGTGGAGGCTGAGGCTTTGTATACTTGAGGATATTGGCGGCTGCAAAACTTAGGGGAGGATTGAGTAGAAAAGTGTGTCTCTTGTAGACAAACCACATGAGCTGGGATAGATGAGAAAAAGTGTAAAGCTTTTGTGCGTTTAGGAGGGGAATTAAGACCTTGTACATTGAGTGTAAGTATATTGAGCGACGTCATATCAATATCTATTAATAATCAAAAAATTATAAACTTTATTATTAGATATATATGTAATCGTAGTATGGAGGAGGGAAAGGAAACTAAATCAAATAAGGGAGGACAAAGTAAAGAGAATGAAGAGGGGAAAAGGGAGGGGGGGGGGTAAAGTTGGAAAAGTGTTACAAAGAGAAAAAAAAGAAAAAAAAGTGAAGCTTTTATAACGGTGTTAAATAAATGGCTCCTAACTGGAGCTAGTATCCAGTGGGTAGCGAGAAATTACCAGCCAGTGGGTACAATTTATCCAAAGAGTGTCTGGTAGACTCACCAGGTACTTAAGGATTAAGTTGGAGGTGCAGTGAGCAGTCTCCGAGACAATATCAGCCAATATAAACTTTAAAACACATAAACTTATCAAGTCACTATTTAAATAAAATAATGAGTAAAACAATTCTGGTATATATTCTACCGGGTTGTCCGTGTATGAGACATAAGATCAATGTCCTGCATACGAGCCAGAGAAGGAAGAAGCATAGAGAGAGTTATTCCAAAAAGGAGAGTTTTATGATAGTAGACAGAGAAATTGAGTATAGTGAATAATCTAGCCCATAGGCAGGAAAACTTAAATTATTTTGGAATGAACATAAAAATAAAACTTGCTGTGAAACTATTCATTGTTGTTTAAACAACATTACTATCTGTTATCTGTTCTATCAAAATAGAGAGTCAGTTATAGGGTTGTTCAAACTAAGAGGTTTAAGAGTGATTATTATCACTGTTAACAATATATGTAGGAAGTCCTAAAGAAAAAAAAAGAAAAAAGGTGAATGACAACAGAGGAAGAGTGTATGGTCTGTCTCTGTGTGTGGTATCTCTTAGGGTCTTAAAAGAGTGGTTCTATTATTTCAAAAATCGTAAAGAATCATATCACCATATTGACAGTTTCAGTCCTTGTGATCAGTGGCAGTTGACGGGGGTAAGTCATGGCGACTCCTTTTGTGGGTACTGGAGTGGGCTTGAGGAGATGAATCGTCATGTTGGTTTGCTGGGGAGCCTGAAGAGGCTCTGCGTTTGGCTCCTTCTGTGGAATTTTCCGGCATTGAAAGATGAAGATCTTGTAGTGTGGTAAGAAGGTCATCCATTGATTTGCAGGTATATGTAGTTTCTTTGTAGGAGAATCAAAGGGCAAAAGGGAAACACCAACGATATGTGATGCGATGGAATTGGAGAATCTGCAGCTGTGGTTTCATCATTTTCCTTTTGATTAGGGTCTGCTGCGAAAGGTCTTGGAAAATCTGGTAACGGTGACCCTGGAAAGTCAGTGCTTCTTTATTGCGAGCTGCTTCTAGGATTTGCTCTTTGGAGCGAAAGTAGTGGAATTTGATTACAATGTCTCTGAGTGGTCCTTCATCTTTGTGAGGGGCTAATGATCTGTGGATCCTATCCATCTCCAAGCGCTCTATTGGAGTTGTTGGAGTGAGTTCTTGAAGAAAGGCTGTTACAGTGGAGTTTAAATCAATTATGGATTCTGGGATGCCGGGGATACGGATGTTGGATCTTCTTGCTCTATTCTCAAATTCCTTGAGACGGTTGTTGAGCGAGGTATTCTCCTCTTTAAGTGCTTCTAATTCATCAGCATTATTAGTAGAAATGCCATCCAGCTCATCCATCCTTTGTTCTAGAACAGATGTTCTGCAGCCCACCTCACGAATTTCCCGCGTCAATTTGTCTGTAATGCTGTCTGAGGTGGTTTGAAGTGCTTTTTGTAAGACCCTTTCAAATTGTGTCAAAAGGTCAGTTCCTGGTGAAATGTTTTGTATAATATTAGGGGTCATTCCAAGTTCACAGTCAGAGTCAGGCTCATTAAGAAGATACTGAGGTGAGTTCTTATTCTTTTTTTTTAGCTGAGGTAAAGCTGGGAGGGATGATGGTGCTGCTGTCATCTTAGCTGTGGTTCTAGTCAGAACGTCCTGACCCTTTGTTGCTTTTAGTTTAGATTTCCTCCCGCTATACATAGTATCTTTTTGATCACTGAAGTTTCCGGTAGCTGTTAGTTACCTTGTTGACGGTTTTTGAGGTGGTGACTAGTTTTATCTCGGCTTTTTAGTCACGGAAGATGCGGAGCTTCAGGCAGCCATAACCTACCAGTCAGCCTCGCACATGCACCTCGCCTTTTGTCTTTTAAGAATACTCTCTTTGCATAGTTCTATATGGTCGGAATATTTCTTCTTGCTCAGCCAAAGCATTCCAATCAGTAGTTATTATTTTCACCTTTTTCTAGTAAATATGTTAAATTGTACGTACTGTAGCTTGCAGTGTCTCAGAAAACGAATTCTGAGTATTACCTTGACCATTTTCTAAGTGCAGGCACAGTAATTATCTAGGTACTTAAAAAATGGATAGTTTATAATCCCTATGTACTACAAAACAATGCTTATTTCCTTATATTCTCCCCTTTCCATCTGATTTCCTGTTCAACTGAGATTCCTATATCAAATGTATTTATCATTTTTGTTCTGTTTTCTCTATGCCTCCAGTATTCTCAGTCTGCATGCAATCTAATCCAGGGCTAGTTGTCATCAGTTTTATGTTTGACTTTTACTATGTGCTGGTTTCTGAACAATTCCTTTTTTATGATGTAATGTAGCCTTTCAACTACACTACACTGCTGAAGTGTATAGAAATTTGCTGACCTGCCTTTGATGCTTTTTCCAATCAATGTCAAATTCAGTAGAACAACAATTGTGTACACAAGCACTAACTCTCTTGATTTCAATAGGCTCCTGTGCCCTGTTATTCTTGCTGCCTTGCTTGCCAGTGATGGCTATTCCACTGTAATATACTAGACATGTGCATTCGTTTTCGTCCGAATGCATTTTCGTCCGAATTTCAGCTATTTTCGTTATCGTTTTAACAAAAGAAAACGAAAGCACAGAATCCGAAAACCGAAAGATCCGACATAAACAAATGCTTTATTTTCGTTTTCGTTGCTACAACAGTTCGATATAGATAGGAGATTCGACGTGACGCTGACAATAACAATCTGTGTCTATCGAACCTGTGGTCGAATGTGCCTAACCTTAACTCTATTAGTCCAAGATTATTCTACATAGGAGAGAAAAGATTCGACATTATAGAGAGAAAAGATTTGACATAGGAGAGAAAAGATTTGACATAGGAGAGAAAAGATTCGACATAGGAGAGAAAAGATTCGACATAGGAGAGAAAAGATTCGACATAGGAGAGAAAAGATTCGACATAGGAGAGAAAAGATTCGACATAGGAGAGAAAAGATTCGACATAGGAGTGAAAAGATTCGACATAGGAGAGAAAAGATTCGACATAGGAGAGAAAAGATTCGACATTATAGAGAGAAAATATTCGACATAGGAGAGAAAATATTCGACATAGGAGAGAAAAGATTTGTTATTATAGAGAGAAAAGATTCGACATAGGAGAGAAAAGATCACTGGGTGGGGGAAGTAAAATAAAAATAAAGTTGATGATGAATGTTATTGGCTGATTGTAACCAAAGAGGAGGAGCAGTAAAATAGCTAGAATGACGAAGATTCGACAAAGCATCGAAAGTTAGAAGATTCGACGGTGCAGCAAAACTGTACGACGCTGCAATCGTACATTTCCGGTCAAATGCATCCGCCCATAGGCTATAGAAGAATTATAATGTTGGTTGACTAGTAATAGTAATGAATAAATATAATTATTACTAGTCATACAACATTAGAATTCTTCTATAGCTTGTGGGCGGAACATTCGACCGGAAATGTATGATTGCAGCGTCGTACAGTTTCACTGCTCCGTCGAATCTTCTTTGAACATTCGACAGACACCATAAGCCTTCAATGACAGATTCGACCTTAATTAATTCAGATTTTCGGACGAATGCAATTTCTAACGAAAAACAAAATAAATAAAAACGAATTTCGGGAGTAACTAAATTTTATTTTTCGGACGAAAACGAAATTCCAAAACGAAATATTTCAGTGTGCACATGTCTATAATATACTATCTATATTTACACTCACCGCCCGGCCACTTTATTAGGTACACCTGTTCAATTACTTGGTAACACAAATTACTAATTAGCCAATCACATGGTAGAAACTCAATGCATTTAGGCATCTAGACATGGTGAAGACAAGATGCTAAAGTTTAAACTGAGCATCAGAATTGGGAAGAAAGGTGATTTGAGTGACTTTGAATGTGGCATGGTTGTTGGTGCCAGACGGGCTGGTTTGAGTATTTCAAAAACTGCTGATCTACTAGGATTTTCACACACAACCATCTCTAGGGTTTACAGAGAATGGTCCAAAAAAGAGAAATTATTCAGTGAGTGGCAGTTGTGTGGACGAAAATGCTTTGTTGATGCCAGAGGAAAATGGGCAGACTGGTTTGAGATGATAGAAAGGCAACAGTAACTCAAACAACTACTTGTTACAATTAGGGTATGCAGAATACCATCTCTGAATGCACAACACATTGAACCTTGAAGCAGATTAGCTACAGCAGCAGAAGACCACATCAGTGCCACTCTTGTCAGCTAAGAACAGGAAACTAAGGCTACAATTCGCACAGGCTCACCGAAATTGGACAATAGAAGACTGGAAAAATGTTGCCTGGTCTCTATTTCAGCCACAGCATTCAGATGGTAGGGTCAGATTTGGCATAAACAACATGAAAGCATGGATCCATCCTGCATTGCATCAACAGTTCAGGCTGGTAGTGGTGGTGTAATGGTGTGGGGGATATTTTCTTGGCACACGTTGAGCCCCTTAGTACCAATTGAACATTGTTTAAATGCCACGGCCTACCTGAGTATTGTTTTTCACCATGTCCAACCCTTTATGACTACAGTGTACCCATCTTCTGATGGCTACTTCCAGCAGGATAATGCACCATGTCACAAAGCTCAAATTATCTCACCACTGGTTTCTTGAACATGATAATGAGTTCACTGTACTCCAAAGACCTCCACAGTCACCAGATCTCAATCCAATACAGCCCCTTTGGAAAGTGGTGGAACAGGAAGATTTGCATCATGGATGTACTGCCGATAAATCTGCAGCAACTGCATGATTCTTTCATGTCAATATGAACCAGAATGAATGCAGCTGCACATGAGCTCAGAAAAGGAAAGCACTAGCTATTGTAGAATGATTATCGATTAATGCACAATATAAGGGGGTAAGGAGGTTGGCACCCTGGCTGTCTCTTTGTTATGTTTTAGTTAGGATTTTGCTTTTTACCATATACAGTGGGGAAAATTATTATTTGATCCCCTGCTGATTTTGTAAGTTTGCTCACTTACAAAGAAATGAAGGGTCTATAATTTTTATCAAAGGTGTAGTTTAAATAATAGAGACAGAATGTCAACTAAAAATCCAGAAAAAAAACACATAAAACAAATGCTTTAAACTAAGTTGTAGTTCAGTGAGTAAAAAAAGTATTTGATCCCCAAGCAAAACATGACTTAGTACTTGGTGGAGAAACCCTTAACCCAAAGTTAAAAGAAAACACCTGGATCAACCGCTTACATTATTGCAGACAGTAGTATCTAAAATAACTGTCCCTGGTGTGTAATAGGCTTGTGCAATTCGTTTCGTAACTAATCTAAATTCGTCCAAATTTAGCAACTTTCGGACATTCGGAAGCATTCGAATTTCCGAACAAAGCAATTACGAATAAAACCGAATCCGAAAAAAATTATAGCGCAAATAGCGAATGCCCGAATGTCTTCGGCATAATTCGTTATGAAAAAAGTTACGAATGTACAAATTCATACGAAGCACAATAACACTCACTCTGCTCTGCTCTCTGCTTCTCCCTCACCGTGCTGAACTCCCTCTCAAAATGGTGTACAGGGGCGGAGGCTATAGCCGCATGTAAAAAACAAAAGTAAAATACGAGATTTCTAATCCATTCAAAGCACAATAACACTCTGCTCTGCTCTCTGCTTCTCCCTCACCATGCTGAACCCTCTCAAAATGGTGTACAGGGGCGGAGGCTATAGCCGCATGTAAAAAACTAAAGTAAAATATGAGATTTCAAATCGTTACAAATTACAGCTATGTATTTAGAAAAGTACAAATCCATTCGAAGCACATTAGGCATAATAGGCAGCGTCGTTGTGAGAGACACGGAAAATTACGAATCAACTAACCCAAAAAAAGTTACGAAAGTAGGAGTTGTGTCCAGAATCAACGAAAAACAATGTACCCTACCGAAAGTACGAATTATAAATCAACTAAAAATTCAACGAAAAATGTCGCTTGCGAAAATACGAATTAGTCCGAACATGAAAAATCCCGTCTAGCAAAATTACGAATGATTACGAATCAACAGGACCAAAGAGAAACAAACCGAAACTAAATGAATTTTTCCGTTGTGCACAAGAAACGAACCGAAACGAACCAAATTTTTCCGTTGTGTACAAGTCTAGTGTGTAACCTTTCACTTAACAATAATAAAGCAATAAAGTTCAGTTCCAGTAACTGAAACCAACATATGCAAAAAAGGGGGGAGATTTTGCCAAGCAAGTTACATAAAGGGACACAACGGTCAATTAAATCAGCTTTATGTGAAAAAACACAATGTACAAAAAATTCTTGCCAATAAATTGAGCCTCCACCAACCATAAAATCATTACAAAAGACAACACTGTCTGTCCCATGAATTACACACCATAATTCACTCCTATCATTCAAAAAAAGGGTCCATGGATAATAATAACTAAAGTGGATATTTGTACTTGAAAATTTGAGGCTAACAAGCCAGAGTTGTTTCATCTATGCTGAATAGATCCATGAGGCCCAGTTAAAGTCAGTCTGGAACGTGTCAGGTAGAGTTGGCAATTGGGAACATTAACAGAATTCTGTGGTGCATCACTAGAGGGATCATCAGCAGGAGGAAGGAGCTCTTGATTCCTATAGATAGAATTTTAGTTAGACTAGAGATGAGCATACCAAGATTAGTTCTTGGATGGTTTCGCAAATCTTACTAAATCTTAAACCCAACTAAGGTCAACAGAAGCCAATGGTAAAGAAAAAAATGTAATGCTTATTTGCTAGGCTAATAGACAACAAATTACAATCAAAAGCAATGGGGAATAAATGCCAAAGTAAAGAAAAAAACTTTTTTTTAATATCAGTTTGTGGGGAAGCAGCTATTTTAATTATGATATACAGTAAGTGAGACAATTCCACATGGACATGGGATGTTACTTGTTTTTTGTTGATGAGGAAAATAACCTCTTTCCCACAACCTTGGCCTAATTGTATTGGGCGTCTGTAGGTGGGGGACCTATTGAAATCTGGAAGACCCTTTAACAGTAAAAGGTCTCCCAGATACTGGGCTCCCATGGCAATGACCCCTGCTCATGTACACAAAAAGTAAATAGTAAATAAACACACTGAAATTTTTTGACAAGTCCTTTGAAAAAAAAAAATCCACAATATAAATCCATCATCACTCACGTTGTCCAACAATGCAAATCCACATCAGTCATGATGAATGATATTCACAGAGAGAAAAAAAAAACACTGTTATGATTCTATCCTCTCCTATCAGTTACTTGTACTAAATGCACTTGCCTAAAGTACAAAGGGGAAGGATCTCCCAGTTGACATCATTGATCAAATTTGGACATGACTCCCCATGTACATCCATGTTGAGGACATGTGGCCTGATATGGTTTTGGGGGGCACTTTTAACCTCTTATCCTTCCTGGTCCAGTTGTTAATCTGGGGTGTACCTCATGCCTTTTTCTTGTTTTTTTCTTGCAGGTTTGGAGTGAATATTGAGGAGCAGGGGAGGAAAAGCCATTTTTCCTTTTGTTTACATTCCAATCTCAGCCAGAATTACCCAGCTGACAGCTGAATTGGCTGGATGTGGAGGAGTCCCATTAAGACACCAGTGGCTGCCAGCTTCCTAATAGCCAGCCTGAGGGTAACATGTTACATTTAGCAGCAATGATGACACCACTTCTAAGTGTTTCACTTCCCAGTGCCACTCGACCAAACACCCAAGCAATATTTAGTCCAAGCCGGCAGTGCATCCCAAAGATAGGCCTTGGTTAGAATAATGTGTTCAGTTCAGGAGAATTCCCTTACAAAAAGCTATTGATAATATAGAACAAATCGAGAGATGAACAACAAAAATGGTGAAAGATTTGGGAGATATAATCTATCAGAAGAGACTTCAGGAACCTAAAATGTACTCTCTTTAGAAAAGAGGGAAAGGGGGACATGACTAAAACATTTCAGAACATTAAGGGTATTAATAAGGTCAAGAGGGAAAGTAATTTGATTTTGAAGCTAAGATCATGATCTCAAACTAGCACAAGAAAAATGCAAAGATAATCTTCAGAATATATTATTATTTTACCAGAGTGGGCCTCAGTTAAGCATTTTAGAGTGTTGTCTTATGGGTTTATGTGAAATCTACATTAATAGCTGTAAAATATTGTATTTATGAATATATTTCACTTAGCTTGCATCTATGAAAGGTGTGCAAAAGAGCTTCACAGAAGCGCTTGTTAAGGAGCAGACTATGCAGGGCCGAGACTTGTATATACAAACCATGGAGAGACAATTCCATTGTTACACCTACTCCCTTCAAAGGATCCCATGCTGGGATATGCAATGAAGGGAGGCCAATCTGGGAAAATTCAATTAAATCTCCTGCCCAGAAAAGTCACCAGGATTTGCATGAAAGGGGGCTGACTTATATAGTAAGCCCTCCAATCATGAGCCCAGCTAGACCAACCAATGGGACATCAGCATGGAGGGATATAGTCAGAGCAGAGGGAATGTGAAGCTTTCTTGATGGAACGCCAGCCTGCAGGATGGTACTAATGGGTATTTATGGAGAAAGGTCTGTCTTACATGTAACCGAATAATGTTTTAAAGGAATATACTCTGTATTCCTCCATGTAAATATTGTATGTTAACCTACTATTTCCTTCTTGTTTAACCACTTAAGCCCCGGACCATTTCGGGCCATTAGGACCAAGCCTGTTTTTGGGATTCGGCACTGCGCTGCTTTAACTGTAAATTGTGCGGACATGCAATGTTGTACCCAAATGAAATTTGCGTCCTTTTCTTCCCACAAATAGAGCTTTCTTTTAATGGTATTTGATTGCCTCTGCGATTTTTATTTTTTGCGATATAAATGGAAAAAGAACGAAAATTTTGAAAAAAAAAGATATTTTCTACTTTTTGTTATAAGAAAAATCGAATAAACTCAATTTTAGTCATACATTTAGGCCAAAATGTATTCAGCCACATGTCTTTAGTAAAAAAAATGTCAATAAGCGTATATTTATTGGTTTGCACAAAAGTTATAGCGTTTACAAACTAGGGTACATTTTCTGAAATTTACACAGCTTTAAATTTATGACTGCCTATCTCATTTCTTGAGGTGCTAAAATGGCAGGGCAGTACAAAACCCCCCCAAATGACCCCATTTTGGAAAGTAGACACCCCAGGGAAATTGCTGAGAGGCATGTTGAGCCCATTGAATATTTTTTTTTTTGTCCCAAGTGATTGAATAATGACAAAAAAAAAAAAAAAAAATTACAAAAAGTTGTCACTAAATGATATATTGCTCACACATGCCATAGTTATATGTGGAATTGCACCCCAAAATACATTCTGCTGCTTCTCCTGAGTACGGGGATACCACATGTGTGGGACTTTTTAGGAGCCTAGCCACGTACGGGACCCCGGAAACCAAGCACCGCCTTCAGGATTTCTAAGGGCGCAAATTTTTGATTTCACTCCTCACTACCTATCACAGTTTCGAAGGCCGTAAAATGCCAAAATAGCACAAAACCCCCCCCAAATGACCCCATTTTGGAAAGTAGACACCCCAAGCTATTTACTGAGAGGCATGTTCAGTCCATGGAATATTTTATATTTTGCCACAAGTTGCGGGAATATGACAAACTTTTTTTTTTTTGCACAAAGTTGTCACTAAATGATATATTGCTCACACATGCCATGGGCATATGTGAAATTATACCCCAAAATACATTCTGCTGCCTCTCCTGAGTACGGGGATACCACATGTGTGGGACTTATTGGGAGCCTAGCCGCGTACGGGACCCCAAAAACCAAGCACCGCCTTCAAGGTTTCTAAGGGCATAAATTTTTGATTTCACTCCTCACTACCTATCACAGTTTTGAAGGCCATAAAATGCCAAGATGGCACAAAACCCCCCCAAATGACCCCATTTTGGAAAGTAGACACCCCAAGCTATTTGCTGAGAGGCATGTTGACCCCATTGAATATTTTTTTTTTTTGTCCCAAATGATTGAATAATGACAAAAAGAAAAAAAAAATGTACAAAAAGTTGTCACTAAATGATATATTGCTCACACATGCCATGGTTATATGTGGAATTGCACCCCAAAATACATTCTGCTGCTTTTCCTGAGTACGGGGATACCACATGTGTGGGACTTTTTGGGAGCCTAGCCGCGTACAGGGCCCCAAAAACCAAGCACTGCGAACGCTGCAGTTATGTGTGTTGTGTTTGGTAAGTGACAGTGATCGATCGATACTGCACTTGGGTGGGCTGGGCTGGGCTGGGCAGAGGGGCTAAACGCAGGCGCTAGCAGGTATCTGGGCTGATCCCGCTAACACTGCGTTTTTGGGAACCCTAAACCGCTGGGGATGCTAGTATAGATCTGATCAGATCTGATCAGATACTATACCACTAAGGGGGTGTATGCTTTGCGCGTGGGTGTTAGCGTTACTGTCACTAACCTAACACTGCCTGGGGCGACGCAGACCCTCTCTGGCGCTAAAACCTAATTGATCTCACCCGCCGGGCGATCAGGGGGGTTAAACCTTTATTGGGTTATATACGGCGGGTGCCCTGATGCTATAAAAAGCAAACTAATCAACCAGCGTCACCCGTAACCTTTATATGGTGATCACTGGTGAAAGGGTTAACTAGGGGCAATCAGGGGGTTAAAATCTTTATTAGGTTAAATATGGGGGTACCTGACACTATATAAAAACCTGACGGGTAACCTAAATAACTAAATAACTTACTGGCTAACCAGTGACACCAGTGACGCTTATACGGCGATCACTGGTGAAAGGGTTAACTCTAGGGGCAATCAGGGGGTTAAAATAATATATGGGGGTACCTGACACTAATAAAAACCTGCGGCGAACCTAAAAAAAATAACTGCCTATCTAAAACACCAGCGACACGAATACAGCGATCGGAAAAACAATCGCTTAGTGACGCTGAAGTTAGGGGGTGAAAGGGTTACCTGGGGGGTGATCAAGGGGTTAAACCTTTATTAGGGGGGGTTAGGGGGCTACCCTGGACCTAAAGGGGCCTAATCCTAACTGCCCTGCAACTTTTTACAATCACAGATGACACTAAATGCAGTGATCAGTAAAATAAATGATCACTGCAATCAGTGACACTGTGATTGGGGGCTTTGGGGTGACCTGGGGGGTGATCTGGGGGTGACTGGGGGGTGATTTGTGTGCCTATGTGTACCTACGTGTCAGTGGACTGTTAGTGCACTAACCTGCTTCCTCTCTGCTCGGCGCCGGGAACGGAAAGACCGCGGCGAGGGAGATGACATCACTTCCTCCAGCCTTGTTTACATCACATGGCGGAGGAAGCATTTTCATTGGCCGGGAGCGATCGCGAGGGGGGGGGCGGAATCGAGCGCCCCCCCTCATGCCTGATCACTCCCGAACACTTAACGGCCGCTCACTGCAGTGAAGGGGGGTCCGGATGGACCCCCCAACTGCACAAAGGCGATCACGTAGATCTACGTGATTCTGCCTGTCCGTGCCATTCTGCCGACGTAAATCGGCGGTGGGCGGTCGTTAAGTGGTTAAGACTGTAAATATTTTCTGAGTATTAGATAGACTTTTTAACAATACATAATAAATGTCATTATGTTAACGCTTTCACTTCTGGTCAAAATAACTCTCATTTAACCCACATCATATCTTTGAGATAATAAATCTTAAATTAAGATTTTAAAGGTTAACAAGAGCTTAAAGTTGCAAATCGCTCAGCATTAAAAGTCCTATTGTTTTACATGGTGCCTGTTCACACCTTGGTGCTCAGGTGCCTGTCACTTGAAAAAGTACAGTAGCTTCTTTTCAGGCATATTTGGGCATTTTTGGCCCCATAAACCTAAACTGAAATGCCTGAAAAACATGCCAAAAAATTTCTTAATCACTTTTACAGGCTCTCCCAGTATAACATTTTATGTGGCTGCTGTATGGCACATTGCTTTTAAAACACCCGAAAACAATTAAAAAAAGAAAATGAAACAAAAACAAAACTGAATACACTACATTAGGGATGAGCCAAACAACCCCTCACAGATGCTGGTGCCACAACACTGCAACCCCTCACAGATACTGTAGTTGGAGCGCATCAATGAGCCCTGCTGCAAAGCATTGCATCAAAAATTGTAAATACACACCCCTGTTAAACAGGGGTTGAAAAATTGGGCCTTAGCCACTGGTGGCAGTGCCCAGAACCAAAAATGTTCTTTCAAGCTATTAGCATGATCATTGAGGACGAAGAGGATAGTCACTCAGCATAACAGGATAGTCACTCAGCATCAGCATAGACAGTCTTGAAGGGACCTGACATTTAAAAAAATATATTCGGTTACATCAGCATCAGGTGCTTGGTAGCTGGTGGTGATCCAAGACTTATTCATTTTTATGAAGGTCAGTCGATCGACTGAGTCAGTGGACAGGCGCACCCTGTGATCAGTTACAAAGCCTCCAGCAGCACTGAATGTGCATTCTGAAAGAATGCTGGATGCAGGACAGGCCAGTACCTCAATTGCATACTGTGCAAGCTCTGGCCAGTGATCCATCCTCAAGACCCAGTAACCCAGAGGATTTTCAGTGGGAAAGGTGTTCAAGTCTGATCTTGCCCCTAGGTATTCCTGCACCATGTAAACCAGACGCTGGGGCTGCGTACTAAAATATTGTCTGAACGCATCGGTCAGACGGCCACCTTCTGCACCGCTCCTTCTTTGACTGACCGGAGCCTCAGCAACACGTTGTCCAGGACCAGGAATTTGTAACCTCCCAGACTCTGGGAACGCGTTGCACAGACCTTTTTACAAGGCCTCCCGAAGATGCTTAATCCTCTGCTCCCTCTGCGACGGCAAGATAAGGTCTGCAAACTTACCCTTGTAATATGGATCAAGGAGGGTCACCAGCCAGTAATGATCCCTCTTCTTGATCGCACGAATATGAGGATCCTTCCGCAGGCTTTGCAGGATCAGGGAGGCCATGCAGCGTAGGTTTGCTGAGGCATTCGGTGCGGAGTCCTCTGGGTCACTGAAGTCCATGGGTGTCTTGGGACTGTAATTGATCCCTTAAAGACTGCTGATAATGCTGAGTGCTAGGCTCCACCTCCATGCTGACACAACAATCCTCCTCCTCCTCCTCTTCCTGTGTGATAGCCGAGCAAGCAGGAACACTGTCTGGATAAAGGGGGCCTTGAGAGGTAAGGAAGTCCTCCTCTTCCTGCCTCTGTTCTGCCTCAAGTGCCCTGTTCATTATTCCACGCAGCGTGTGCTCGAACAGGTGGACAAGAGGGACAGTGTCACTGATGCATGCACTGTCACTGCTCACCATCCTCGTGGCCTCCTCAAATGGTGCGAGGACAGTGCATGCATCCCTGATCATGGCCCACTGGCGTGGGGAAAAAAATCCAAGCTCCCCTGACACTGTCCTGGTGCCATATTGCAACAGATACTCATTGATGGCCCTCTGCTGCATGTGCAGCTGCTGCAGCATGGCCAACGTAGAGTTCCACCTGGTGGGCATATCACAGATTAGGCGGTTCTTGGGCAGGTTGGATTCCTTTTGCAGGTCAGCCAGTCGAGCACTGGCATTATATGACCGGCAGAAATTCCCACAGAGTTTCCTGGCCTGCTTCAGGACCTCCTGTAAGCCCAGGTACCTGCCCAAGAACCACTGCACCACCAAGTTAAGGACGTGAGCCAAACAGGGCACATGGGTCAGTTGTCCCTGTCAAAGGGCAGAGAGGAGGTTGGTGCCATTGTCGGAAACCACCTTTCCTGGCTTAAGCTGGCATGGCGTCAACCACCTCTGAGCCTGCCCCTGCAGAGCTGACAGAATCTCTGCCCCAGTGTGGCTCCTGTCCCCCAAGTACACCAGCTCAAGCACCGCATGGCATCTTTTTGCCTGCGTACTTGCGTAGCCCCTTGAATGCCTACGGAGCACCTCTGGTTCCGAGGACAAAGCATAGGTAGAGGCCATGGAGGAAGAAGAAGAGGAGGGGGTGGAGGAGAGAGGTGTGTCAGAATCACCAGTAGTAACATTTTGGAGGCGTGGTGGCGGAACAACCTCCAACACTACTGCACCTTGTCCTGCATCCTTCCCAGCTGCCAGCAGAGTCACCCAATGTGCCGTGAAAGATAGGTAACGTCCCTGTCCATGCCTGCTGGACCATGAGTCAGCGGTAATATGCACCTTACCACTGACCGCCCTGTCCAGCGAGGCCAAGACATTGCCTTCCACATGCCAGTAGAGAGTCGTAATCGTCTACCGTGAGAAAAAGTGGCATTTGGGAACCTGCCACTGAGGAACCGCACATTCCACAAACTCACGGAAGGGAGCAGAGTCTACCAACTCAAAAGGCAGCAGTTGAAGTGCTAGCAATTTAGCCAAGCTAGCATTCAACCGCTGGGCATGTGGATGGCTGGGAGCAAACTTCATTCGGTGGTGCAGCAGCTGGGGCAGGGAAATTTGCCTGGTACAATCGGACGTTGGTGTACCGATAGCAGATTGTCCGCAAGTACTTGGCTGTGACACACCTAATTCTACACCTTCATTCCTCTCAGTGCAGGTTTCAGAGAGGACTGAAGTTATAGTGGGGTTGGAGATCCCAGCTGATGAGGAGCAAGGAGAGGTGCGCTTTTTTGTTCTTTGGTGTGGGTCTTTTAGGTAAGCTTGCCAACAGACTGCATGGCAGGTCAACATATGTCTGGTCAAGCACGTGGTGCCAAAGCGGCTAATGTTTTGGCCACGCGAGATACGCTTTAGACATATGTTGCAAATGGCAACCATGCGATCTGCTGCACACATCTAAAAAAAGGCCCACACCAAAGAACTTTTGGAATAACGCGCAGAGACAGCAGCGCCCTGCACATGCGGAGCTCTGCGTTGTGATGCAGTCAGTGTGCTGCCCTTAAGCTGGCCCCTGGAGGGCATCCTGCCTCGTTGGAGATGTGCCTCCTCCTCCTCCTCGCAAATCTGGCAGTATGCTGCAGCTGGGGGAACATGACTGCCAGATAGCTGTCCTTGTTGGACACCCCCTCTCTCTGGGCTCACGTTACTACCCCCTCTCTTTGGGCTCACATTACTGCCTTCCTCCAGCTGTGTTCCTCCAGGAGCATGTACCCAACACTGTGCTCAAACAGTACGGGGGACTCCTCAAGAGGACATGGTGGGGCTAGGGAAGGAGTGACTGATGCCATTGAGCCGAGGGAAGAGGTCGCTTTGGCAGCTGGTTTGCCAGACAAAGTACCCTGAGCCTGGGTGAGAGAGGACGAGGAGGATGAGGACGGCTTGGTCATCCACTCTACCAAGTCTTGGGCATGTTGCGGCTCAATATGGCCAGCTGCCGAAAAGGACAAGTGTGTCCCATGGCCACGTGCTGATGAGGATGCACCGTGTCCACGACCAGCAGCACTGTTGCCTCTAGACACAGAGCCTGCTTGCCCACTTTTATTGCCTCGTGACTGTCTGCCTCTCCTTGTTTGTCTTCTTCCAGACATACTAATGGCCTGCAGTGAGATGTAGCTGCACAAGGGTGGGATGTGTATATATATATATATATATATATATATATATATATATATCTGTACTGATAATGCAGCTATCAGAATCAACTGCCTGCTGTGGTATTAGTATGAGAAAAGCAGCAATTGTCTTCAGTTAGTTTTAGGTGAACACTGTGCAGAGGACACAGTACACTAACTGAAAATACTTGCAGCTCTCTGCCTGTGGATTTATTATGAGAACACCACAAATTGTATTCAGGTTCCTTTAAGTGAACGCTGTGCAAAGGACAGAAGTACTGCAGTACACTAAATGAAATTAATGCAGCTCCCTGCCTGTGGTTTTATTATGAGAACACCACTAATTGTATTCAGGTAAGCTTTATGTGAACGCTATGCAAAGGACACAGTACACTAAGTGAAACACTGCAGCTAGCACAATCACCTGCCTTCCTGTCACAGTATAGAGAATAACAGGAACGGATCTAGTTAAACTGAATACAGTGTATAAATATATATACAACACCTAGGATGCATATATATCCTCTACACACTGTAACTGCAGCTAACTGACTCGCCTGCCTGCTCTATCTAACTCAATATAAATGACACTGTCTGTCTCTGTAATCTCTCATTAACCACTTCCCTACCCAGCCATAGACAAATGACGTCCACAGATGGGATCTCCCATCCTGGGTGGACGTCATATGACGTCCTCGGCTTTGTAGGGGGATATCTGAATGATGCCTGCAGCTAGAGGCATCATTCAGATATCCTTTTGAAGTGCCGGCGATTCTGTGCACCATAAGAATGATCATAGTGGCGGTTCCACCGCTTGATCGTTCTTATAGGCGGCGGGTCGGGACCCCCCCTCCCGCCGCCATCCGGTGCTTCTCCGGGCTCCCCCGTGCGATCGGGGACCCGAAGCGAATCTTCCGGCATCGTTGGTGGAGTCACGTGATGAGCATAGAGATGACTGGTGACCAGATGGTCACCAGTCATCTCTATGATCCTCGGAGGCCCGGGCGCGATGTGATGACGTCACGCCCGGGTCTCAAATGTAAACAAAGCCTCCGTTGCGGCTGTAAGTATGAAATCAGTGAAAAATTTTTCACTGATCTCATGCTTTCCAGCCTGGAGGAGAGATGTGGGGTCTTATTGACCCCGCATCTCTCAATAAAGAGAACCTGTCACACACATTCCTATTACAAGGGATGTTTACATTCCTTGTAATAGGAATAAAAGTGATCAAAAAAAAAAAAATGTAAAATCATTGTAAAAAAATAAATAAATAAGTAAAATAAATAAATAATTATTATTAAAAAAAAAATTAAAACGCCCCTGTCCCCGGTAGCTCGCGATCAGAAGCGAATGCACACGTAAGTCGCCCACATATGTAAACGCCGTTCAAACCACGCATGTGAGGTATCGCCACGTGCGTTAGAGCGCGTGCAACAATTCTAGCACTAGACCTCCTCTGTAATTCTAACCTGGTAACCTGTAAAAAAAATTAAAGCGTCGCCTATGGAGATTTTTAAGTACCGAAGTTTGGCGCCATTCCATGAGTGTGCGCAATTTTAAAGCGTGACATGTTAGGTATCTATTTACTCGGCGTAACATTATCTTTCATATGTTTCCAAAAAATTGGGCTAACTTTACTGTTTTGTTAATTTTTAATTCATGAAACCATTTTTAAAAAAAAAAAAAGGCGTTTGAAAAATTATTGCGCAAATATTGTGCAAGAAAAAATGTTGCAATGACCGTCATTTTCTTCCCTAGGGTGTCTGCTAAAAAAACATATATAATGTTTGGGGGTTCTGAGTAATTTTCTAGCAAAAGAATGATGATTTGTACATGTAGGAGAGAAGTGCCAAAATAGGCCCGGTATTGAATAGGTACAAAAAGCCCTGTATTGAAGTGGTTAAACAACTCCAACACACTACACAAGGCCGCCAAGCCGGCGGCCTTATATAGTGTGGGGCGTGTACTAAACCCCCTGATCCATAATTGGCCAACGCCACCCTGGTTTTAGCCAATTACGGCTCTCTGTTTTTTCTGCGCTGTGATTGGCCAAAGCATGCAGGTCATAGTGCATGCTTGGCCAATCATCAGCCAGCAATGCACTGCAATGTCGCAGTGAATTATGGGACGTGACACGCCACTCGAATTTGGTGCGAATGGCCCATAATGTTCGCAATTCGGTGAACAGCCGAACAGCCGACGTTCGCATCGAACATGGGTTCGACTCGAACACGAAGCTCATCCCTACACTACATTAACATGGCCTGAATGAATTTAAATATGCTCAGGACAAATATAGATCTATATTCAGAAAAAAGGGTAAAACAAAGAAACAAAAATCAAGCAAAAAATAAAAAGAAGGGACAAACACTTTGGTCCACTCGGTCTTTATTTGCCATTATTCTTTTATGTTTCTATATAATTCAAAACATGCTAAATGTTATTTATGTGCAGGAACACTTCCATTATATAGAAGCACATTTTAAAGTTGTAAGTTGTGTTTTAATCTTGTTACACTGAATTAAAGCTACCTTTTTTCTGCCTAAAATTTACATAATTATAGAATCTTTTGATAAGTGCATGAAAAATGCAATCTATTTTACTGAAACACACACTGTGGTAAGGCAGCTTGTAGCCATAAAAGAAAAACAATTTGTCACCAAATTAGACTACCTTAGCAGAAGGAAAGATTGGATTTTAAATAGATGAACTGCAGTTAGCTAGGGTACCATCCTAAAGAAGAAATACAATAGTTCTTTATAGCTTTCTGTGAATAACATAAAACAAATAAATTAATCAATCATAAATGTTAAATTTGTGCTTAAAAGCTTATAGTGAAATTGGTTATTTTAGGCAAGATAATTTCATTCATGCACTGTAAAAATATTATTATTTGTGTATTGCTCATAATCTTTCAAAACTATCAAACTATTTTTTATGTATTATACCTTTGCACATTTGTACATTGTCTTTCCAACATTTTCTGTCCATGACTGTTCATCCCTGGGTAGTTTCACAATCTGAGTGTTACAGAACAAGTACTGTAGGTACAGAAAGCTAGAAAATGAGTTATTGAAACCGTTCTCTATAAAGTGTACTGCTTTATTTATAAATTTTTTATGTGCCCAGATTTACATGATATTCCCATATACAATAAAATAAGAATATATAAATTTTATATTTACTGAGTTTAAAGTTTACTGAATTGTCATTTTTTTTTTAATCAGACTTTATTTTTTGAAAATTTATATAACAAGGACAAAAAGTAAAAAAAAAAAACAAAGAAAGAAGAACATAACATACAAAAACAAGAAAAACAAAAGAAAAACGTATATTTTTATTTTTTTTAAAACAAACAAATAAATCAGCATCATCAACAATATTTTTGGTTTATTTTATCGTTCATTCCCTCAAAATATGTCTGTTTCTAAGACAGACAAATTGCAAATATTTTTATTCTCCCAAATATGCTAATTTAGATGTGTCTAATCATACAGCTCCTGAATTGTGATTGCCTGAATTTCAAGCTGTATTGTTCATCACAGATCATACAGATCTATATAAATATTCAGAAGGATCAAGAAGTGTACACAAATATGTTCAAGAGAGAGTGGAGGGAAGGGGAGAAGAAAAAAAGGTAACTTCCCTTTCTCTCTCTCCTCCTGCACCTCCTCTCGTCCCATACTCAATTTTAAAGTACAGTATCCTGGAGCAACCACTACAGTCCTAATGTTAATAGTATATTTGATTTAAGGAAAAGAGAGGCAGACATTTTTAAAAACAGAAAAAAATAACTTTTATTTTTTTATTTTTAAAACATAAGACAAATATTCCCCACTCTCCATTTTCAGCCTAAGTTGGAACATGGGGCATCTACCCATTTTCTCCATATTTTCTCGAATGCATTACGTTGAAGATAAGTATGCTTCTCAAATAGAACATGTTTATTTGTTTCCTGTACCAGGTCTCCAAGGGTAGGAGGGTTAGGTGATATGTAGACAGGGGATACTAATGCGCACACCAAAAGGGAATCAAAGGTGAGCAGCTGCCAACATATAATGTGTTCTCACACTAATAATAAATGGCAATCAAGGAAATGTGGCGCTTGCTGCATAAATAATATAAAAAATGTGAATAAATATCTAATCATAGAATTATTAAGACTAGTGCCAGCTGGCCACCTGTAATCACTCCTGAGAGAGACAGAACGGGGATCTGTCAATGTAAACAGACAGATCCCCATTCTGAGAGAGGTGGAGAGACAGATCTGCGGTTCCTAGAGATTAGGAACAGCGACCTCCTCGAGTCACTAAACTCCCCCCACAGTTAGAAACACCTCCTTAGGGAACACTTAACCCCTTGATCACCCCCTAGTGTTAACCCTTTCCCTCCAATGACATTTATACAGTAATCAGTGGCTATTTTTAGTACTGCTCACTGTATGAATGTCACTGGTCACAAAGAAGTGTCAAAAGTGTCCGATCTGTCCACCGCAATGTCGCAGTTCCACTAAAAATTGCTGATAACCGCCATTACTAGTAAAAAAAAATAATAATGATAAAAATGCCATAAATATATCCCCTATTTTGTAGATGCTATATCTTTTGTGCAAACCAATCAATATACGCTTTTACGTTTTTTTTACCAAAAATATGTAGAAGAATACATATTGGCTTAAACTGATGAAGAAATGTTTTTTTACTTTTTTTGGGGGATATTTATTATAACAAAAAGTAAAAAAATACATTTTTTTTCAAAATTGGCGGCCTTTTTTTGTTTATAGCGCAAAAAAAACTGCAGAGGTGATCAAATACCACTGAAAGAAAGCTCTATTTGTGGGAAAAAAAGGACATCAATTTTGTTTGGGTACAACGTCGCATGACCGCGCAATTGTCAGTTAAAGCGACGCAGTGCTGTAAAGCAAAAAATGGCCTGGTCATTAAGGGGGCAAATCCTATTTTTAAAGAATGTTCCAAAGCAGCAATTGGTTTATAAGACATACAAATTGCAAATATTTTTATTCTCCCAAATATGTTAATTTAGATTTGTCTAATCATACAGTTCCTGAATTGTGATTGCCTGAATTTCAAGCTGTATTGTTCATCACAGATCATACAGATCTATATAAATATTCAGAAGGATCAAAAAGTGCAGAATTGGCAATTCTACAGATGTGATTATCCCTATTCCAAAGCAAAAGGTGTTCTGTTTTAAGGACATATAGCTTAAACCTTCTTGTCCCATAAACTTTAGATACCATATTTCTTTGATCTCAGCTTTATTAGAACAAGTAAGAGGAAACTAAAAAATAACAGAACTAGACCTCAATAAGTACACTATTGCATACATTGCATACATTGCAGAAACAACAATATACAATACAAGATGAGGTAGTAAAAACTTACTTTTTAAGGGGTGATGGTGATAGATTGAACAAGTCATGTCCTGCCTCCTGCAGTGTCTTCTCAAAGCATGGTGAATCTGTGTCACTTCCTGTGAAGATTCTACCCAGAATACCTTGCTTACTAACTACTTCCTGGGTTACACACACAATGCATGAAATAATAAACAGAGCTAAACAATACCAAAAAAGGACGCTAGATGGCGCCTGCACTCTGCATATGACTTCTATGTAAATTACAAACTTTAAATGTCATTTTAATCAACACAAATGCAGATAATCAGAATAGAAGTCTGTTGGACAGAACACTCCCCGCCTGACGTCAAGTAGAAAGCAACAGAACAAGTTCAGACACTGGTCTTAAGAACACCTTGGCCTCTTTCTGTTGAAAGGTCTTGACCTTGACCTTACGGACACGATTGTCCTTGCTTGGGAGTACTTTAGTGACCAGACCTAAAGGCCACATATTCCTTAGTGTCTGGCAATCTTTCATGAGCACAACATCACCAAGTTTAAGATTAGGTTTTTCAGTGTGCCACTTCCTCCTTAGTTGTAGAGTAGATGTGTATTGTTCCTTCCACCGACTCCATAAGGTATTGGCAAGGGTTTGTACTTGTCTCCATTGACGTTTGTAAAGGTCCTTCTTACAAAACTCTCCAGCTGGATTACCTACAAGACCGGTCTTTTGCGTGAGCAACATGGCAGGTGTGAGAACCACTGGATCTTTAGAATCACTTGAAATTGAAGTCAAAGGTCTGGCGTTAATGATAGCTGTAACCTCTGCTATAAATGTCACTAAACATACGTGAGTAAGCCTTGCAGTTCCTACTTGTAGGAAGATAGAGTCAAGAATTCTGCGGGCTATGCCTATCATCCTCTCCCAAACACCTCCCATGTGAGAAGAGTGAGGTGGGTTGAAGATCCACATGCAGTCTTGTTTACTCAAGTATCTTTCTACTCTGAGAACGTCCAAGTTAGAAGGAATTTGAAGTTCTTTTACTGCTCCTACACAGTTAGACCTTATGTTAGAACGAAGGAGTTTCACATGGCCTCTGACTGCAATGAAACGTCTAAGAGCATTAATAAAACTTGAAGTGTCCATTGACTCAGCTTTTTGAATTTCTAGGTTTGTCTCTGATGCAATTAGTTCAGCTAGCTCTGTAGCCAATACTGCAGCACAAAGTTCGAGCCTGGATATGGTGTGTTCAGGAAGTGGTGCAAGTTTTGCTTTCCCAATTACAAATACTATGTGGCATTGTCCTTTAGTGTCTATGGTTTTCAGGTAAGCTACAGCAGCAATTGCTTTAACAGAAGCATCTTCAAACACACAAAGTCTTTGCATCTGAACGTCTGCAGATGACAGAGGAGCATATGGGCGTGGAATTTTAAGGTTGGATAGAGCTGTTAATGAATCCTTCCTCTCTACCCTTAAGTTCTTACTGTCGGTGGAGAAAGGGTGGTCCCAATCTAGCGACTCACAGGTTAAGTCTCTAAGTAGTGCCTTACCCTGGATGGTGACAGGTGCTGCAAAGCCTAAAGGATCATACAGGCTGTTTATGGTAGACAGGACACCTCTACGGGTAAAGGGTTTTTCTTCTGTATTTACATGGAAAGTAAAGGTGTCAGATCTTAAGTCCCAAAGCAAGCCAAGGCTGCGTTGCATGGGAAGTGAGTCTGTGCCTAGATCTAAGTCCTTTAACTCGTTGGAATGATCCTGGACAGGAAAGGCTTCTAAAACTTCCCTACTGTTGGAAGCAATCTTGTGGAGTCTTAAGTTGGAACAAGCAAGCATTGCCTGAGTTCTTTTGAGGAGTCTGATTGCGGTTTCATTTGTGGGTAGTGATTTTAAGCAATCGTCTACATAGAAATCCTTGTCCACAAATTGTCTGACATCTGACCCATACTCTGACTCTCCCACTCTAGCAGAGTGTCTGAGGCCATATATAGCAACTGCAGGGGAAGGACTGTTGCCAAATATGTATACCCTCATGCAGTATTCTGTGATGTCTCCAGGGGGGTTGTTGTCCCTGAACCAATGAAACCTCAGAAAGTTTTGGTGTTCTTCTTTAACAAGAAAGCAATAGAACATTTGCTGTATGTTTGCCATGAATGCAACGGAATCCTTGCAAAAGCGGAGAAGTACTCCTAATAGTCTGTTGTTCAGGTCAGGGCCAGAGAGAAGGACATCATTTAGAGAGACACCCTCATACTTGGCGCTGGAATCAAACACCACTCTAATCTGCCCTGGCTTCTTAGGGTGATAAACCCCAAATATGTGTAAGTACCAACATTCTTCTAAGTCTTTGAGATTTGGGCCTATCTCAGCATGACCATTCTGGAATATTTTGTCCATGAAGGAAAATAAATGTTCTCTCATCTCTGGTTTCCTTTGAAGATTGTGTCTTAGGGAAGTGAGGCGTTTATATGCTAGTTCTCTGTTGTTAGGCAAATGTTGTCTTTGTGGCCTAAAGGGAAAAGGTGCAACCCAGTTATTAGTCACGTCTTTCTCCATACTTCTTTCCATAACTTCTAGGAAGGGCCTATCCTCAATGGACATTTCTACCTGGTTATCCTCCTTTGTTCTCCTGAACACTGTGCGTCCTAAGTCGCTTTGGTCATCGTCATAGGTATTGCTGTCACAGAGGCGACTTAGGAAAGGAAGAGGTACGGTGTTGTTGTGTGGTAGCTCCTTTATGAGGATGTGATTTTGACAGGGTTGGAAAAGAGAAGGACGACCATTCTCGAGGGTACTAGTGAGCAGGTTATTTACGGATGTCGTTTGTGTGCACCTCCCAGGCAAACATCACCTATAATGACCCACCCGAGATCCAGTTTTTGGGCATATGGGGCGTTTTGATCAGTTTTCTTACTTTGTGGACTTGCAAGATATCCCTTCCTAGGAGTAAGATTATCTGAGCCTGATCATCTAGTTCTGGTATGAGATGTGCTATGTGATTCAAGTGAGTTTGGTGAGCTGCTGCGTCTGGTCTGGGAATCTCTGCTCTGTTGTCTGGCATCTGGTTGCACTCTATTATGGTCGGTAAGGGTAGGCATGTCTTACCATCCAAAGATTCAATTTGTAGACCGCCAGCTATTCTCCCCGCCGTTTCTTTTTTTTTTTTATAAATATAATTTATTTTGTATAATTTTCACATTCACATTATAATTTTCCACACTTTTATGTCATCTCATTTTACCAATCTGAGTATTGTCATCTCATATTCTGTTATTTCCTACTCAGTTCATTACTTAACGTGAATTGTCTTTTCCTTCTCTACCTCCAACTCCCTTCGCACTACCACAACCCTCCCTCCCTCCTAAGAAAAAAAAAAAACAAGGAGAAGGGTGAAATCAGACTCTCTCCTCCTCCCATCCCCATCTTCCCCACTCCCCCCCTCCCTCCGGTCTAGCTCAATTTTCCTCTCTTATCCCCTCCCTATACCTCATTTAGGGCACCCATATCGTCCAGTACCTCTCGTCTTGATCTTTCATTGTCATAGTAAGATTCTCAATTTGTTGGATTTCTGCAATTCTGGCGAACCACTGTATACTAGATGGGGGGCTCTCCTTTTTCCACAGGACAGGGATACATGCCCTAGCGGCTGTGAGAAGATGTCTGAGCAATGAGTTTTTATATTTTTCCATTGATATAGGGATATCGAGTAATAGAATGGCTTCCGGTCTGTCTTCTAGAGACACTCCTGTTATTGTTTTAATGATTTCTATCACCGTTCACCAGAATTCCTTCATTTCTCACACTCCCAAAAAATCCCACCTGGTCTGGATGTAATAGACCTGGGATATGGTCTATTAGTCTTGTGGCGATGATCTTTGTGAAAACGTTGAGATCCACATTCAGTAATGATATAGGGCGGTAGCTGGCGCATTGTGACGGGTCTTTCCCCTCCTTTGGGATGACTGTTATATGTGCTAACAGTGTCTCCTTCGATATTTCCTTTCCCTCACGCAGTGAGTTATATGCTGCTATGAATCTCGGAGCCAGTTCTTCTGCAAACATTCTATGATATGATAGAGAATACCCATCTGGGCCCGATGCTTTCCCAAGCTTAAAAGTTGTATTGCTCCCATAAACTCCTCTTTTGTGATTGGTTCATCTATTTCTCTGATTGGTTCATCCGTCAATTTTGGCATCCCTGTTTCTCTTATATATTCCCTGGCCCTTTCCCATTTCTTTTGGGCATTTTCTGGGGTAGATTTCTCTTCTAATTGATATAAGCCCTCATAATACTTTTTAAAACATTAAGCAATTATTTGTGGGGTACTAACCATCTCATCCTTTTGCGTTTTAATTCGTGAAATATGATTACGTGTACTAGTTTCTCTGAGAGCATTTGCCAACATTCTTCTTGGCTTATTCTCGAATTTGTAAAATGTTCTCCTCCCTTAATTTAGCTTTGGCTTTATCAATTAGCAGTAGATTCAGCTTCTCCCGTGTAACATCTAGTTCTTGTTCTATTAATTGTGCCTGGGATTTTTTATGTACTGTTTCCAGTTCCCTTATCCACTTAAACATCAGGTCTATCTGTTCATTAAGCTGCCGCTTCCTATGCGCCCCCATGGAGATAAAATTACCTCTCATGAAACACTTATGCGTTTCCCACAGGCAGAAAGGAGTTGTTTCTCCTGTGTCATTTAGTGTGAAAAAGAACTCTAACTCTGATCATATTATCTCCTCATATTCACTGTCTTTTAGCAGAGTCTAGTTAATCTTCCATTGCCATTCTTTGATATCCGCCTCCCCCAGTTTTATTGTACAGCTTGTCGGAGCATGGTCTGAGAGGATAAATGACCCAATAGAGGCATCTACAAGGGATGTAACTATGTTTTGAGATATAAAAACATAGTCTATTCTGGTATATGTTTTGTATTTTGCCGAAAAAAACGTGTAGTCCCTGTCCTGTGTATGAACAGTCCTCCAACTATCTATCAATTGTAAATCTTGTAGGAGTTTTTTTTGTTTTTCTCAATTTGACATATGATAGATGGGAGGTACCTTTCGAAGTGTCTTTTATAGGGTCTAAAGCCATGTTGAAATCACCACCCATCACCAGGGTTCCCTCCCTATGTTGATGTACCAGCTGTAGTTATAGCACCAAGCAATTTATCTGATCTTCATTTGGTAAATATATGTTCACTAATGTGACTTTTTGTTGACCCAGGGTTCCTTTAACCATCAATAGGCGTCCTCCCTCATCCATAATTACCCTAGATTCCTTCCATTGTGTCTGTTTTGACACCATAATAGAGACCCCACAGGATTTGGAGCTCTGTGATGTACTATGTTATATTGTCGGGAATCTATGGTCTTTAAGGTTTGGGATTTTGTCTCTTTTAAAATGTGTCTCTTGCAGAAAGATAATCTGTGATTTAAGTCTATTTAATTCCGAGAACAGCCTTATCCGTTTCTCTGGGATATTGAGTCCCTTGACGTTGTATGAGGTGAATGTTATCTTAGTCATTTCTATTATAATTGAGTCCGTCCAGTAGGGGAGAGAGAGGAAAGGGGGAGGAGAGAGAAAAAAAAACCTTTTAAGTTCCCCTGGGCGATTAAAAACTCCCCACGTGTCTGGTGACTTAGTGCAACACCGGGAACAGGTCACTCCCCAAAAAAAAAAAAAATCCTCTCAAACACACACAAAAAAAAACCCTGTAACCCCTCTGCGTTTATTATGGGGGGGTGTTGTCAAACAGGCAGGAGTCAGTGCCTGAGATCTCTAAACAGTGCCCTCTATCTACTCAACCTATGACCTTTTCAGAGTACACATATTTTACCTTTTTTCTCTCTTTTTCCTCCCTTTCTTTTATAACTTTATAACTTTATGACTTTGTGACACATATGACATATTTAATTCTAACCCAAGCCGCCCCCATTTCCCCCCTTATCTATCTTATAAGTAGTGATGAGCCGAACACCCCCGGGTTCGGTTCGCACCAGAACCCGCGAACGGACCGAAAGTTCGCGCGAACATTAGAACCCTATTAAATACAATGGATGCGAACGTTCGGATTCTAAAGTGCTAATTATAAAGACTATTATCCATGTTATTGTCCGAAACAGAGTTTGGGAACCCGGCTTCTGCACCAGGGGACATGTATCAATGCAAAAAGAAGTTTTAAAAACGGACGTTTTCCGGGAGCAGTCATTTTAATGATGCATAAAGTGAAAAAAAAAAAGTCAAATATTCCTTTAAATATTGTACCTGGGGGGTGTCTAAAGTATGCCTGTGAAGTGCCACGTGTTTCCCGTGTTTACAACTGTCCCTGCACAAAATAACATTTCTAAAGGGAAAAAAGTCATTTAAAACTGCTTGCGGCTTTAATGCAATGTCTGGTCCCGGTAATATGGATGAAAATCTTTAGGAAAAATGGCATAGCTACCCCATCAACCCCCCCCCTCCTACCCCAGCCCATTACCAGCCCCTTTGGGTCTTGTATGGATATTAAGGGGAACCCTGCACACAAAATAAAGGACCTATATACTCTGAACAGCCGTATACAGGCGGTGCATACAAGACAGGGACTGTAGGTTTGTTCTTATGTAGAATCTGTTTATAATTTTGAACAGCTGCATTGTTTAAGGGGAGCTCCATGCCAAATTCCTTTTTTTTAGCTTTTTGTAAAACATAGGGAACAGTTATCACCCCTGTCACATTTTTTTTGCTGTCTGTGCCCCTGTTCAGAACATTTCACCTCACTTTGCGTCCCAATGACAACTGTTTTTGAAATGTGGTGTTTTTATTGAAACAAGGATTGGTGATAAAGCATCAGTAGAGAGGAGACACCTTTCTCCCATATTAATTCTTACAGGAGAGAATTTTCCTTCCAAGGGGTAGATTTCCTCTCACTTCCTGTTGTCTTCTTCCGTTTGCAAGTAGTAGTAGTTTGTAAGTTGGATGTTTGAAAGTAGGGACCTTCCGTATATACTCTGCAGAAATTGGCCCCTTAGGTGTTGGTGTTGGCACAACACTGAAAGCACTCACAGTTATTCTTGGTGGGTGCTGGAACGCCCTTCTGTCAAGTATAATATCAGGAATTGTAATAACATATAATTGTTGATCAGTGGTAGTAAAAATTGGCCCTTTGATGGTGGTGCTGGTGCCCCAACACTGTAAGGCCTGACAGTTACTCTTGGTGGGCGCAGCAATGGTCCCTGCTGTGAATTATTAGATCAATAATTATAATTGCATGCCCCTGTTGAACAGGGGCTGAAAAATTGGGCCTTTGGTGGTGGTGGTGATGGTGGTGCTGGTGCCACAACACTGTAAGGCCTGACAGTTACTCTTGGTGGGCGCAGCAATGCTCCCTGCTGTGAATTATTAGATCAATAATTATAATTGCATGCCCCTGTTGAACAGGGGCTGAAAAATTGGGCCTTTGGTGGTGGTGGTGGTGGTGATGGTGGTGCTGGTGCCACAACACTGTAAGGCCTGACAGTTACTCTTGGTGGGCGCAGCAATGCTCCCTGCTGTGAATTATTAGATCAATAATTATAATTGCATGCCCCTGTTGAACAGGGGCTGAAAAATTGGGCCTTTGGTGGTGGTGGTGATGGTGGTGCTGGTGCCACAACACTGTAAGGCCTGACAGTTACTCTTGGTGGGCGCAGCAATGCTCCCTGCTGTGAATTATTAGATCAATAATTATAATTGCATGCCCCTATTGAACAGGGGCTGAAAAATTGGGCCTTTGGTGGTGGTGGTGGTGGTGATGGTGGTGCTGGTGCCACAACACTGTAAGGCCTGACAGTTACTCTTGGTGGGCGCAGCAATGCTCCCTGCTGTGAATTATTAGATCAATAATTATAATTGCATGCCCCTGTTGAACAGGGGCTGAAAAATTGGGCCTTTGGTGGTGGTGGTGGTGGTGGTGCTGGTGGTGGTGGTGCTGGTGCCACAACACTGTAAGGCCTGACAGTTACTCTTGGTGGGCGCAGCAATGCTCCCTGCTGTGAATTATTAGATCAATAATTATAATTGCATGCCCCTGTTGAACAGGGGCTGAAAAATTGGGCCTTTGGTGGTGGTGGTGGTGGTGGTGGTGATGGTGGTGCTGGTGCCACAACACTGTAAGGCCTGACAGTTACTCTTGGTGGGCGCAGCAATGCTCCCTGCTGTGAATTATTAGATCAATAATTAGAATTGCATGCCCCTGTTGAACAGGGGCTGAAAAATTGGGCCTTAGGCACTGGTGGCACAACACTGCAACCCCTCACAGATACTGTACTTGGAGCACAGCAATGAGGCCTGTTGCAAAGTATTGCATCAAAAATTGTAATTACACGCCCCTGTTAAACAGGGGCTGAAAAATTGGGCCTTAGCCACTGGTGGCGTCACCCATAAACCAAAATGATCTTCCAAGCTATCATCGTTAATCGTATCATTGAGGAGGAGGATAGCCAGTCAACATAACAGCACAGGCACTCAGCATCAGCATCAGTCTTGAAGGGATGTGACATTTTAAAATCAATTAGTCTGTTATATCAGCATCTGGTGTGTGGTAGCTGGTGGTGATCCAAGACTGGTTCATCTTGATGAAAGTCAGTCGATCAACCGAGTCGGTGGACAGGCGCACCCTGTGATCCGTGACAAATCCTCCAGCAGCACTGAATGTGCGTTCTGAAAGAACGCTGGATGCAGGACAGGCCAGTAGCTCAATTGCATACTGTGCAAGCTCTGGCCAGTGATCCATCCTCAAGACCCAGTAAGCCAGAGGATTTTCGGTGGGGAAGGTGTCCAAGTCTGACCTTGCCCCTAGGTATTCCTGCACCATGTATATCAGACGCTGGCGATGGTTGCTCGAACCGATCATACTTTGGGGCTGCGGACTAAAGAATTGTCTGAACGCATCGGTCAGACGGCCACCTTCCCCACCGCTCCTTCTTTGACTGCCCGAAGCCTCAGCAACTCGTTGTCCAGGACCAGGAGTTTGTAACCTCCCAGTCTCTGGGAACGCGTTGCACAGACCTTTCTGCAAGGCCTCCCGGAGTTGTCTCATCCTCTGCTCCCTCTGCGACGGTACGATAAGGTCCGCAACCTTACCCTTGTACCGTGGATCAAGGAGAGTGGCCAGCCAGTAATGGTCCCTCTCCTTGATCCGAAGAATACAAGGATCCTTCCGCAGACTTTGCAGGATCAGGGAGGCCATGCAGCGTAGGTTAGCTGAGGCATTCAGTCCGGAGTCCTCTGGGTCACTAAGGACGACATGATCCGCAGCCACCTCCTCCCAGCCACGTACAAGTCCACTGGTTTCTTGGGACTGTAAATCATCCCTAAAAGACTGCTGCTGATGATGCTGAGTGCCAGCCTCCACCTCCATGCTGACACAATCCTCCTCCTCCTCCTCCTCCTCCTCCTCTTCCTGTGCGATGGGTGGGACAGAAGGAACACTGTCTGGGTAAAGGGGGCCTTGAGAGGCAAGGAAGTCCTCCTCTTTCTGCCTCTGTTCTGCCTCAAGTGCCCTGTCCATTATTCCACGCTGCCTGTGCTCCAACAGGTGGACAAGAGGTACAGTGTCACTGATGCATGCACTGTCACTGCTCACCATCCTCGTGGCCTCCTCAAATGGTGCCAGGAGAGTGCATGCATCCCTGATCATGCCCCACTGGCGTGGTGAAAAAAAACCGAGCTCCCCTGACCCTGTCCTGGTGCCGTAGTCGCACAGGTACTCATCGATGGCCCTCTGCTGCGTGTGCAGCCGCTGCAGCATGGCCAACGTTGAGTTCCACCTGGTGGGCATGTCACATATAAGGCGGTTCTTGGGCAGGTTCAACTCCTTTTGAAGCTCAGCCAGGCGAATACTGGCATTATAAGATCTGCGGAAATGCACACAGACTTTCCTGGCCTGCCTCAGGACATCCTGTAAGCCCGGGTACCTGCCCAAGAACCGCTGCACCACCAGGTTAAGGACGTGAGCCATACAGGGCACATGGGTCAGTTGTCCCTGTCGGAGGGCGGAGAGGAGGTTGGTGCCATTGTCGCAAACCACCATTCCTGGCTTAAGCTGGTGTGGCGTCAACCACCTCTCGGCCTGCCCCTGCAGAGCAGACAGGACCTCTGCCCCAGTGTGGCTCCTGTCCCCCAAACACACCAGCGCAAGCACGGCATGGCATCTTTTTGCCTGCGTACTTGCGTAGCCCCTTGAACGCCTACGGAGCACCGCTGGTTCCGAGGACAAACCACAGGAAGAGGCCATGGAGGAAGAAGAGGAGGGGGTGGAGGAGAGAGGTGTGTCACAACCAGTAGTAGCATTTTGGAGGCGTGGCGGTGGAACAACCTCCAACACTACTGCACCTTGTCCTGCATCCTTCCCAGCTGCCAAAAGAGTGACCCAATGGGCCGTGAAAGAAAGGTAACGTCCCTGTCCATGCCTGCTGGACCATGAGTCAGCGGTAATATGCACCTGACCGCCCTGTCCAGCGAGGCCAAGACATTGCCTTCCACATGCCTGTAGAGAGCCGGAATAGCCTTCCGTGCGAAAAAGTGTCGTTTGGGAACCTGCCACTGAGGAACCGCACATTGCACAAACTCACGGAAGGGGGCCGAGTCTACCAACTGAAAAGGCAGCAGTTGAAGCGCTAGCATTTTAGCCAAGCTAGCATTCAACCGCTGGGCATGTGGATGGCTGGGAGTGAACTTCTTTCGACGGTCCAGCAGCTGGGGCAGGGAAATTTGCCTGCTAGAATCGGACGTTGGTGTACTGCTAGCAGAGTGCCCGCAAGTACTTGCCTGTGACACACCTAATTCTACACCTTCATTCCTCTCAGAGCAGGTTTCAGAGAGGAGTGAAGGTATAGTGGGGTTGGAGATCCCAGCTGATGCGGTGCAAGAAGAGGTCAGCTTTGTTCTTTGGTGTGGGTCTTTAAGGTAGGCTTGCCAACGAGCTGCATGGCAGGTCAACATATGTCTGATCAAGCATGTGGTGCCCAAGCGGCTGATGTTTTGGCCACGCGATATACGCTTCAGACATATGTTGCAAACAGCAGCTGTGCGATCTGATGCACTCGCCTCAAAAAAGGCCCACACCAAAGAACTTTTTGAATGACGGGCAGAGGCAGCGCCCTGCACAGGCGGAGCTCTGCGGTGTGATTCCGTCGGTGTGCTGCCCATACGCTGGCCACTCAAGGGCATCCTGCCTCGTTGGAGATGTGCCTCCTCCTCATCCTCCTCCTCCTCCTCTCTCCTATTAGGCACCCACGTGGAGTCAGTGACCTCATCATCCCCTCCCTCCTCATCACTGGAGCCAATCTGGCAGTATGCTGCAGCTGCTGGAACATGACTGCCAGATTGGTGTCCTTCTTGAGCATCCCCTCTCTCTGCTCTCATGCTGCTGCCTTCCTCTAGCTGGGTATCATCATCAGATCCTTCCAAACGCTGGGCATCCTCCTGGAGCATGTACCCAACACTGTGCTCAAACAGTTCGGGGGACTCCTCAGGAGGAGGGCATGGTGGGTCTAGGGAAGGATTGACTAATGAAGATAATGATACCAGAGAAGAGGACGCTTTGGCAGCTGCTTTGCCAGTACCCTGAGCCTGGGTGAGAGAGGATGAGGAGGATGAGGTGGGCTTGGTCATCCACTCTACCAAGTCTTCGGCATGATGTGGCTCAACATGTCCAGCTGCCGAAAACAAGGACAAGCGTGTCCCATGGCCCTGTGCTGATGACAATGCACCGCGTACACGACCAGCACTGTTGCCCCCAGACACAGAGCCTGCTTGCCCTCTTTTTTGCCTCCTGACTGTCTGCCTCTCCTTGGTTGCCTTCCAGACATTTTAATGGATGGCCTGCAGGGAGATGGGAAAAACAGCAATAAGGGCTACCTTCAGGTGTATATTGTGCAGGAGGCTTAGCAACAATGACACTGACACTGTCCCCTGCCTATCCTTCTCTGTCCCTAAACACAAGGATTGAAAATATGGTTCAGCAAAAAAGTTTTAGAACAGAATAGCACACTGACACTTTCCCTCACTGTCCTACTCTGTCCCTCCCTACAAACAAGATTTAGCACAGAATAGCACACTGATAATTTCTACGAGTGTCCTTCTCTGTCCCTCAACTCAAGGATTGAAAATATGGTTCAGCAAAATAGTTTTAGAACAGAATAGCACACTGTCAGCTTCCCTCACTGTACCTCTCTGTCCCTCAACTCAAGGATTGAAAATATGGAACAGCAAAATTGATTTAGAACAGAATAGCACACTGTCAGTTTCACTCACTGTACCTCTCTGTCCCTCAACTCAAGGATTGAAAATATGGTTCAGCAAAATAGTTTTAGAACACAATAGCACACTGACACTTTCCCTCACTGTACCTCTCTGTCCCTCAACTCAAGGATTGAAAATATGGATCAGCAAAATAGTTTAGGAACAGAATAGCACACTGTCAGTTTCCCTCACTGTACCTCTCTGTCCCTCAACTCAAGGATTGAAAATATGGAACAGCAAAATTGATTTAGAACAGAATAGCACACTGTCAGTTTCACTCACTGTACCTCTCTGTCCCTCAACTCAAGGATTGAAAATATGGTTCAGCAAAATAGTTTTAGAACACAATAGCACACTGACACTTTCCCTCACTGTACCTCTCTGTCCCTCAACTCAAGGATTGAAAATATGGAACAGCAAAATTGGTTTAGAACAGAATAGCACACTGTCAGTTTCACTCACTGTACCTCTCTGTCCCTCAACTCAAGGATTGAAAATATGGAACAGCAAAATTGGTTTAGAACAGAATAGCACACTGTCAGTTTCACTCACTGTACCTCTCTGTCCCTCAACTCAAGGATTGAAAATATGGTTCAGCAAAATAGTTTTAGAACACAATAGCACACTGACACTTTCCCTCACTGTACCTCTCTGTCCCTCAACTCAAGGATTGAAAATATGGAACAGCAAAATTGGTTTAGAACAGAATAGCACACTGTCAGTTTCACTCACTGTACCTCTCTGTCCCTCAAGTCAAGGATTGAAAATATGGTTCAGCAAAATAGTTTTAGAACACAATAGCACACTGACACTTTCCCTCACTGTACCTCTCTGTCCCTCAACTCAAGGATTGAAAATATGGAACAGCAAAATTGGTTTAGAACAGAATAGCACACTGTCAGTTTCACTCACTGTACCTCTCTGTCCCTCAACTCAAGGATTGAAAATATGGTTCAGCAAAATAGTTTTAGAACACAATAGCACACTGACACTTTCCCTCACGGTACCTCTCTGTCCCTCAACTCAAGGATTGAAAATATGGTTCAGCAAAATAGTTTTAGAACACAATAGCACACTGACACTTTCCCTCACTGTACCTCTCTGTCCCTCAACTCAAGGATTGAAAATATGGAACAGCAAAATTGGTTTAGAACAGAATAGCACACTGTCAGTTTCACTCACTGTACCTCTCTGTCCCTCAACTCAAGGATTGAAAATATGGTTCAGCAAAATAGTTTTAGAACACAATAGCACACTGACACTTTCCCTCACTGTACCTCTCTGTCCCTCAACTCAAGGATTGAAAATATGGAACAGCAAAATTGGTTTAGAACAGAATAGCACACTGTCAGTTTCACTCACTGTACCTCTCTGTCCCTCAACTCAAGGATTGAAAATATGGAACAGCAAAATAGTTTTAGAACACAATAGCACACTGACACTTTCCCTCACTGTACCTCTCTGTCCCTCAACTCAAGGATTGAAAATATGGTTCAGCAAAATAGTTTTAGAACACAATAGCACACTGACACTTTCCCTCACTGTACCTCTCTGTCCCTCAACTCAAGGATTGAAAATATGGAACAGCAAAATTGGTTTAGAACAGAATAGCACACTGTCAGTTTCACTCACTGTACCTCTCTGTCCCTCAACTCAAGGATTGAAAATATGGTTCAGCAAAATAGTTTTAGAACACAATAGCACACTGACACTTTCCCTCACTGTACCTCTCTGTCCCTCAACTCAAGGATTGAAAATATGGAACAGCAAAATTGGTGTAAAACAGAATAGCACACTGTCAGTTTCACTCACTGTACCTCTCTGTCCCTCAACTCAAGGATTGAAAATATGGTTCAGCAAAATAGTTTTAGAACACAATAGCACACTGTCAGTTTCCCTCACTGTACCTCTCTGTCCCTCAACTCAAGGATTGAAAATATGGAACAGCAAAATTGGTTTAGAACAGAATAGCACACTGTCAGTTTCACTCACTGTACCTCTCTGTCCCTCAACTCAAGGATTGAAAATATGGTTCAGCAAAATAGTTTTAGAACACAATAGCACACTGACACTTTCCCTCACTGTACCTCTCTGTCCCTCAACTCAAGGATTGAAAATATGGAACAGCAAAATTGGTTTAGAACAGAATAGCACACTGTCAGTTTCACTCACTGTACCTCTCTGTCCCTCAAGTCAAGGATTGAAAATATGGTTCAGCAAAATAGTTTTAGAACACAATAGCACACTGACACTTTCCCTCACTGTACCTCTCTGTCCCTCAACTCAAGGATTGAAAATATGGAACAGCAAAATTGGTTTAGAACAGAATAGCACACTGTCAGTTTCACTCACTGTACCTCTCTGTCCCTCAACTCAAGGATTGAAAATATGGTTCAGCAAAATAGTTTTAGAACACAATAGCACACTGACACTTTCCCTCACTGTACCTCTCTGTCCCTCAACTCAAGGATTGAAAATATGGTTCAGCAAAATAGTTTTAGAACACAATAGCACACTGACACTTTCCCTCACTGTACCTCTCTGTCCCTCAACTCAAGGATTGAAAATATGGAACAGCAAAATTGGTTTAGAACAGAATAGCACACTGTCAGTTTCACTCACTGTACCTCTCTGTCCCTCAACTCAAGGATTGAAAATATGGTTCAGCAAAATAGTTTTAGAACACAATAGCACACTGACACTTTCCCTCACTGTACCTCTCTGTCCCTCAACTCAAGGATTGAAAATATGGAACAGCAAAATTGGTTTAGAACAGAATAGCACACTGTCAGTTTCACTCACTGTACCTCTCTGTCCCTCAACTCAAGGATTGAAAATATGGAACAGCAAAATAGTTTTAGAACACAATAGCACACTGACACTTTCCCTCACTGTACCTCTCTGTCCCTCAACTCAAGGATTGAAAATATGGTTCAGCAAAATAGTTTTAGAACACAATAGCACACTGACACTTTCCCTCACTGTACCTCTCTGTCCCTCAACTCAAGGATTGAAAATATGGAACAGCAAAATTGGTTTAGAACAGAATAGCACACTGTCAGTTTCACTCACTGTACCTCTCTGTCCCTCAACTCAAGGATTGAAAATATGGTTCAGCAAAATAGTTTTAGAACACAATAGCACACTGTCAGTTTCACTCACTGTACCTCTCTGTCCCTCAACTCAAGGATTGAAAATATGGTTCAGCAAAATAGTTTTAGAACACAATAGCACACTGACACTTTCCCTCACTGTACCTCTCTGTCCCTCAACTCAAGGATTGAAAATATGGAACAGCAAAATTGGTTTAGAACAGAATAGCACACTGTCAGTTTCACTCACTGTACCTCTCTGTCCCTCAACTCAAGGATTGAAAATATGGTTCAGCAAAATAGTTTTAGAACACAATAGCACACTGACACTTTCCCTCACTGTACCTCTCTGTCCCTCAACTCAAGGATTGAAAATATGGAACAGCAAAATTGGTTTAGAACAGAATAGCACACTGTCAGTTTTACTCACTGTACCTCTCTGTCCCTCAACTCAAGGATTGAAAATATGGTTCAGCAAAATAGTTTTAGAACACAATAGCACACTGACACTTTCCCTCACTGTACCTCTCTGTCCCTCAACTCAAGGATTGAAAATATGGTTCAGCAAAATAGTTTTAGAACACAATAGCACACTGACACTTTCCCTCACTGTACCTCTCTGTCCCTCAACTCAAGGATTGAAAATATGGAACAGCAAAATTGGTTTAGAACAGAATAGCACACTGTCAGTTTCACTCACTGTACCTCTCTGTCCCTCAACTCAAGGATTGAAAATATGGTTCAGCAAAATAGTTTTAGAACACAATAGCACACTGACACTTTCCCTCACTGTACCTCTCTGTCCCTCAACTCAAGGATTGAAAATATGGAACAGCAAAATTGGTTTAGAACAGAATAGCACACTGTCAGTTTCACTCACTGTACCTCTCTGTCCCTCAACTCAAGGATTGAAAATATGGTTCAGCAAAATAGTTTTAGAACACAATAGCACACTGACACTTTCCCTCACTGTACCTCTCTGTCCCTCAACTCAAGGATTGAAAATATGGTTCAGCAAAATAGTTTTAGAACACAATAGCACACTGACACTTTCCCTCACTGTACCTCTCTGTCCCTCAACTCAAGGATTGAAAATACGGAACAGCAAAATTGGTTTAGAACAGAATAGCACACTGTCAGTTTCACTCACTGTACCTCTCTGTCCCTCAACTCAAGGATTGAAAATATGGTTCAGCAAAATAGTTTTAGAACACAATAGCACACTGACACTTTCCCTCACTGTACCTCTCTGTCCCTCAACTCAAGGATTGAAAATATGGTTCAGCAAAATAGTTTTAGAACACAATAGCACACTGACACTTTCCCTCACTGTACCTCTCTGTCCCTCAACTCAAGGATTGAAAATATGGTTCAGCAAAATAGTTTTAGAACACAATAGCACACTGACACTTTCCCTCACTGTACCTCTCTGTCCCTCAACTCAAGGATTGAAAATATGGAACAGCAAAATTGGTTTAGAACAGAATAGCACACTGTCAGTTTCACTCACTGTACCTCTCTGTCCCTCAACTCAAGGATTGAAAATATGGTTCAGCAAAATAGTTTTAGAACACAATAGCACACTGACACTTTCCCTCACTGTACCTCTCTGTCCCTCAACTCAAGGATTGAAAATATGGAACAGCAAAATTGGTTTAGAACAGAATAGCACACTGTCAGTTTCACTCACTGTACCTCTCTGTCCCTCAACTCAAGGATTGAAAATATGGTTCAGCAAAATAGTTTTAGAACACAATAGCACACTGACACTTTCCCTCACTATACCTCTATGTCCCTCAACTCAAGGATTGAAAATATGGAACAGCAAAATTGGTTTAGAACAGAATAGCACACTGTCAGTTTCACTCACTGTACCTCTCTGTCCCTCAACTCAAGGATTGAAAATATGGTTCAGCAAAATAGTTTTAGAACACAATAGCACACTGACACTTTCCCTCACTGTACCTCTCTGTCCCTCAACTCAAGGATTGAAAATATGGAACAGCAAAATTGGTTTAGAACAGAATAGCACACTGTCAGTTTCACTCACTGTACCTCTCTGTCCCTCAACTCAAGGATTGAAAATATGGTTCAGCAAAATAGTTTTAGAACACAATAGCACACTGACACTTTCCCTCACTATACCTCTATGTCCCTCAACTCAAGGATTGAAAATATGGAACAGCAAAATTGGTTTAGAACAGAATAGCACACTGTCAGTTTCACTCACTGTACCTCTCTGTCCCTCAACTCAAGGATTGAAAATATGGTTCAGCAAAATAGTTTTAGAACACAATAGCACACTGACACTTTCCCTCACGGTACCTCTCTGTCCCTCAACTCAAGGATTGAAAATATGGTTCAGCAAAATAGTTTTAGAACACAATAGCACACTGACACTTTCCCTCACTGTACCTCTCTGTCCCTCAACTCAAGGATTGAAAATATGGAACAGCAAAATTGGTTTAGAACAGAATAGCACACTGTCAGTTTCACTCACTGTACCTCTCTGTCCCTCAACTCAAGGATTGAAAATATGGAACAGCAAAATTGGTTTAGAACAGAATAGCACACTGTCAGTTTCACTCACTGTACCTCTCTGTCCCTCAACTCAAGGATTGAAAATATGGTTCAGCAAAATAGTTTTAGAACACAATAGCACACTGACACTTTCCCTCACTGTACCTCTCTGTCCCTCAACTCAAGGATTGAAAATATGGAACAGCAAAATTGGTGTAAAACAGAATAGCACACTGTCAGTTTCACTCACTGTACCTCTCTGTCCCTCAACTCAAGGATTGAAAATATGGTTCAGCAAAATAGTTTTAGAACACAATAGCACACTGACACTTTCCCTCACTGTACCTCTCTGTCCCTCAACTCAAGGATTGAAAATATGGTTCAGCAAAATAGTTTTAGAACACAATAGCACACTGTCAGTTTCCCTCACTGTACCTCTCTGTCCCTCAACTCAAGGATTGAAAATATGGAACAGCAAAATTGGTTTAGAACAGAATAGCACACTGTCAGTTTCACTCACTGTACCTCTCTGTCCCTCAACTCAAGGATTGAAAATATGGTTCAGCAAAATAGTTTTAGAACACAATAGCACACTGACACTTTCCCTCACTGTACCTCTCTGTCCCTCAACTCAAGGATTGAAAATATGGAACAGCAAAATTGGTTTAGAACAGAATAGCACACTGTCAGTTTCACTCACTGTACCTCTCTGTCCCTCAAGTCAAGGATTGAAAATATGGTTCAGCAAAATAGTTTTAGAACACAATAGCACACTGACACTTTCCCTCACTGTACCTCTCTGTCCCTCAACTCAAGGATTGAAAATATGGAACAGCAAAATTGGTTTAGAACAGAATAGCACACTGTCAGTTTCACTCACTGTACCTCTCTGTCCCTCAACTCAAGGATTGAAAATATGGTTCAGCAAAATAGTTTTAGAACACAATAGCACACTGACACTTTCCCTCACTGTACCTCTCTGTCCCTCAACTCAAGGATTGAAAATATGGTTCAGCAAAATAGTTTTAGAACACAATAGCACACTGACACTTTCCCTCACTGTACCTCTCTGTCCCTCAACTCAAGGATTGAAAATATGGAACAGCAAAATTGGTTTAGAACAGAATAGCACACTGTCAGTTTCACTCACTGTACCTCTCTGTCCCTCAACTCAAGGATTGAAAATATGGTTCAGCAAAATAGTTTTAGAACACAATAGCACACTGACACTTTCCCTCACTGTACCTCTCTGTCCCTCAACTCAAGGATTGAAAATATGGAACAGCAAAAAAGGTTTAGAACAGAATAGCACACTGTCAGTTTCACTCACTGTAACTCTCTGTCCCTCAACTCAAGGATTGAAAATATGGAACAGCAAAATAGTTTTAGAACACAATAGCACACTGACACTTTCCCTCACTGTACCTCTCTGTCCCTCAACTCAAGGATTGAAAATATGGTTCAGCAAAATAGTTTTAGAACACAATAGCACACTGACACTTTCCCTCACTGTACCTCTCTGTCCCTCAACTCAAGGATTGAAAATATGGAACAGCAAAATTGGTTTAGAACAGAATAGCACACTGTCAGTTTCACTCACTGTACCTCTCTGTCCCTCAACTCAAGGATTGAAAATATGGTTCAGCAAAATAGTTTTAGAACACAATAGCACACTGACACTTTCCCTCACTGTACCTCTCTGTCCCTCAACTCAAGGATTGAAAATATGGAACAGCAAAATTGGTGTAGAACAGAATAGCACACTGTCAGTTTCCCTCACTGTACCTCTCTGTCCCTCAACTCAAGGATTGAAAATATGGTTCAGCAAAATAGTTTTAGAACACAATAGCACACTGACACTTTCCCTCACTGTACCTCTCTGTCCCTCAACTCAAGGATTGAAAATATGGTTCAGCAAAATAGTTTTAGAACACAATAGCACACTGTCAGTTTCCCTCACTGTACCTCTCTGTCCCTCAACTCAAGGATTGAAAATATGGTTCAGCAAAATAGTTTTAGAACACAATAGCACACTGTCAGTTTCACTCACTGTACCTCTCTGTCCCTCAACTCAAGGATTGAAAATATGGTTCAGCAAAATAGTTTTAGAACACAATAGCACACTGACACTTTCCCTCACTGTACCTCTCTGTCCCTCAACTCAAGGATTGAAAATATGGAACAGCAAAATTGGTTTAGAACAGAATAGCACACTGTCAGTTTCACTCACTGTACCTCTCTGTCCCTCAACTCAAGGATTGAAAATATGGTTCAGCAAAATAGTTTTAGAACACAATAGCACACTGACACTTTCCCTCACTGTACCTCTCTGTCCCTCAACTCAAGGATTGAAAATATGGAACAGCAAAATTGGTTTAGAACAGAATAGCACACTGTCAGTTTCCCTCACTGTACCTCTCTGTCCCTCAACTCAAGGATTGAAAATATGGTTCAGCAAAATAGTTTTAGAACACAATAGCACACTGACACTTTCCCTCACTGTACCTCTCTGTCCCTCAACTCAAGGATTGAAAATATGGTTCAGCAAAATAGTTTTAGAACACAATAGCACACTGACACTTTCCCTCACTGTACCTCTCTGTCCCTCAACTCAAGGATTGAAAATATGGAACAGCAAAATTGGTTTAGAACAGAATAGCACACTGTCAGTTTCACTCACTGTACCTCTCTGTCCCTCAACTCAAGGATTGAAAATATGGTTCAGCAAAATAGTTTTAGAACACAATAGCACACTGACACTTTCCCTCACTGTACCTCTCTGTCCCTCAACTCAAGGATTGAAAATATGGAACAGCAAAATTGGTTTAGAACAGAATAGCACACTGTCAGTTTCACTCACTGTACCTCTCTGTCCCTCAACTCAAGGATTGAAAATATGGTTCAGCAAAATAGTTTTAGAACACAATAGCACACTGACACTTTCCCTCACTGTACCTCTCTGTCCCTCAACTCAAGGATTGAAAATATGGAACAGCAAAATTGGTTTAGAACAGAATAGCACACTGTCAGTTTCACTCACTGTACCTCTCTGTCCCTCAACTCAAGGATTGAAAATATGGTTCAGCAAAATAGTTTTAGAACACAATAGCACACTGACACTTTCCCTCACTGTACCTCTCTGTCCCTCAACTCAAGGATTGAAAATATGGAACAGCAAAATTGGTTTAGAACAGAATAGCACACTGTCAGTTTCACTCACTGTACCTCTCTGTCCCTCAACTCAAGGATTGAAAATATGGTTCAGCAAAATAGTTTTAGAACACAATAGCACACTGACACTTTCCCTCACTATACCTCTATGTCCCTCAACTCAAGGATTGAAAATATGGAACAGCAAAATTGGTTTAGAACAGAATAGCACACTGTCAGTTTCACTCACTGTACCTCTCTGTCCCTCAACTCAAGGATTGAAAATATGGTTCAGCAAAATAGTTTTAGAACACAATAGCACACTGACACTTTCCCTCACTGTACCTCTCTGTCCCTCAACTCAAGGATTGAAAATATGGAACAGCAAAATTGGTTTAGAACAGAATAGCACACTGTCAGTTTCACTCACTGTACCTCTCTGTCCCTCAACTCAAGGATTGAAAATATGGTTCAGCAAAATAGTTTTAGAACACAATAGCACACTGACACTTTCCCTCACTATACCTCTATGTCCCTCAACTCAAGGATTGAAAATATGGAACAGCAAAATTGGTTTAGAACAGAATAGCACACTGTCAGTTTCACTCACTGTACCTCTCTGTCCCTCAACTCAAGGATTGAAAATATGGTTCAGCAAAATAGTTTTAGAACACAATAGCACACTGACACTTTCCCTCACTGTACCTCTCTGTCCCTCAACTCAAGGATTGAAAATATGGAACAGCAAAATTGGTTTAGAACAGAATAGCACACTGTCAGTTTCACTCACTGTACCTCTCTGTCCCTCAACTCAAGGATTGAAAATATGGTTCAGCAAAATAGTTTTAGAACACAATAGCACACTGACACTTTCCCTCACTGTACCTCTCTGTCCCTCAACTCAAGGATTGAAAATATGGTTCAGCAAAATAGTTTTAGAACACAATAGCACACTGACACTTTCCCTCACTGTACCTCTCTGTCCCTCAACTCAAGGATTGAAAATATGGAACAGCAAAATTGGTTTAGAACAGAATAGCACACTGTCAGTTTCACTCACTGTACCTCTCTGTCCCTCAACTCAAGGATTGAAAATATGGTTCAGCAAAATAGTTTTAGAACACAATAGCACACTGACACTTTCCCTCACTGTACCTCTCTGTCCCTCAACTCAAGGATTGAAAATATGGAACAGCAAAATTGGTTTAGAACAGAATAGCACACTGTCAGTTTTACTCACTGTACCTCTCTGTCCCTCAACTCAAGGATTGAAAATATGGTTCAGCAAAATAGTTTTAGAACACAATAGCACACTGACACTTTCCCTCACTGTACCTCTCTGTCCCTCAACTCAAGGATTGAAAATATGGTTCAGCAAAATAGTTTTAGAACACAATAGCACACTGACACTTTCCCTCACTGTACCTCTCTGTCCCTCAACTCAAGGATTGAAAATATGGAACAGCAAAATTGGTTTAGAACAGAATAGCACACTGTCAGTTTCACTCACTGTACCTCTCTGTCCCTCAACTCAAGGATTGAAAATATGGTTCAGCAAAATAGTTTTAGAACACAATAGCACACTGACACTTTCCCTCACTGTACCTCTCTGTCCCTCAACTCAAGGATTGAAAATATGGTTCAGCAAAATAGTTTTAGAACACAATAGCACACTGACACTTTCCCTCACTGTACCTCTCTGTCCCTCAACTCAAGGATTGAAAATATGGTTCAGCAAAATAGTTTTAGAACAGAATAGCACACTGTCAGTTTCCCTCACTGTACCTCTCTGTCCCTACAAACAAGGATTAGCACAGAATAGCACACTGTCACTGACACTCTCCCTACCTATCCTTATTTGTCCCTAAACACAAGGAATCCAGGATTAGTAAAGGAAAAAAAATGACACTGTCCCTGCCTATGCTTCTCTTTCCCTGCTCCGGAACACACTACACAAGGCCGCCGCGCTGGCGGCCTTTTATAGTGTGGGGCGTGTACTAAACCCCATCAGCAATAATTGGCCACAGGCATCCTGCCTGTGGCCAATCATTGCTCTCCTCGCTGCCGGCGCTGTGATTGGCCAAGCATGCGGGGTCACAGTGCATGCTTGGCCAATCACAGCGCCTGGATGACACTGCGATGGCGTAGTGCATTTTGGGCCGTTCGCGTCACTCGAATTTGGCGCAAACGGCCCAAATCGTTCGATCTTCGTCGAACGATCGAACAGCCGATGTTCGAGTCGAACGTACGTTCGACTCGAACACGAAGCTCATCCCTACTTATAAGCAACAATTCATTGTCTTTCAATTCATTGTCTTTCTAACTTTCAACCTTTTAACCTTATAGTATTAAATGACAAAGAATAAACGAAAAAAAATCTTATAGATTTAACCACTTCTTTTCCCGCACTACTTGTCGGGTTCCTCTGTCCTCCTATAATTCTCCTATACATATCTACCTTATATACAGGTATATATGATTCCCCTCTCGAGAGGAGTCTAAGCTCACCCTCCCCACCCCCCCCCCAAAGAATTTGTTTTTATTTTAATCACCTGGTGCCTTTTTTTCCCTCCCTATTCCCCTCCCATTCCCTTCCCATTCCGGAGCAAACCCAGAACAACAAACAGGAAAAGAAGAGAAGAAGAAAAGAGAAAAAAAAACCCTCATCCCTTACAACCATTGAGTCCTAAAAATAAATAAAAATAAATGAAGGATAGCGATATGAGGCCTATCAATAGGGGTATCTCCCCCCCTTCCCCACACCCCTTCCCACCCCTTTCCTATCCCCCCACTACCCCCCTGCTACTCCCAAGGCTCAGAAAAGATTCAGTGTTGTTCCATGTTAATGTGAGACCCCCTTCCCCTATCTCCCCTACCCTTAGTGAAAATTTAGTGTCTTTCCCAATACCTAGTTTCCCTCTTCACCCTTCCTTCCCAAAAAAAAAAAAAAAAAGGGAGGATTAAAAACATCTCCCCTTCCTCTTTTCTAATTCCCCAGTAATATTGTGATACTAGTGCTATTCTTATTAATCATAACTCCTCATCCCTCCCTCCCCTCCCTTCAGCCCCCCCATCCCTCCTCCATACCCCCCTCCTTTAAACTTCCCTCTTCTTCCCCCATTAATATACCTCTACCCCTGCCCCAAATTGCAATTAATTAACATTTATACATATACATTTAATACCCCATGAACACTCATAGGCAAACGCAAAAAAAAAAAAACATATTACTTATATATCAAAACCCCCCCAAAGGTCCGAAGAGGATAGGGAGAGGGACCGGACTCCACTCTCCTGGGGTAACAGTCACAAAAAAAAACACATTAGGAGAACAAAAAAGTGGAAAAAGAGAATGGGGGTGACAGGAGGGCTGAGCTCTCCCTCCTCCAAGAGAAAAAAAAAAGTTTCTCATCTACTTATTAGCCAGGTCTATGGGATTATTCAATAACTGAGCTGGCTCTTTCTTCTGATATTTCTGATATTTCCTCTGCGGGGCAGGTCCTCTCTCTGCTGCTATAGGTACATCTATCCAATCAGGTACATCGAAGGCCTCCGAACCCAAGAATTGAAATAACTCTGGCAACTGTAATGGATCATACAGATTAAAGATGTCATCTTCTTTTCTGATTGTCAGCGAGATCGGATACCCCCATCTATATGACGCCCCTTTTGAGCGTATATGATCCAGTAAGGGTCTCAACATCCGTCGTCTGTCTTTTGTTTGACGGCATAGATCCGGAAACACTTGTATCTCCTCCTTACTAAATTCTATTGATCCCTTTTGCCATGCGACTCGCATTATTTCCTCCTTAATCTTAAAAAATTGCACTCTACATAGAATATCTCTTGAAGTCTTCTGCATGGGGTTACATACTGTACGGATCCTATGCACTCGATCCAATTTCCATTTCCACTGTACCTGCACAAGTCCTAAGGGAGTAAGGGCTGCTTGGGCCTTTAAGGTTTAGAATGGTAAAAAACACAGATCTCGCTAGTGACTTATTACTCTGATCATCCAAGATGACGTAGAGCTTGACTGCTTTGTCTCTGCGTCCTTTTGGGTAAACTCTCACTAGACAGATTTTGGAGCAGGATCTGCCACCTGTACTTCCTTTGCAGACTTCAATGCATTGTGAAGTGATTGCTGTGGCATCTGTACTAGAGTCTTTGGTCTCCCTGCCTTGCTCCATGTCACCATGGGCAGGTGGGAAGGTTCTTGGAGTAGGCCTTGGGTGTAGAGCTGTGTTGTGCTCTGTGCTGTCACACTCTGTACATTTGACACTGACCTTACAATCCTTGGCGAAGTGTGTGGACGAAGAGCAGCACTTGTAACAGATGTTGTTCTCTTTGAGAAAAGCTTTGCGATCCTGGATGGTCTTTTTCCTGAAGGCTCTGCATTTCAGAAGAGGCTGTGGCATCTAGTAGAGGGCAGAACGTAGTAGGGTCGTTGTCTTGATCTTCTGGCTGAGACTCTGCAAATCTGCGGAAAGAAATGTTAGTTTTGTGCACTGCTACTGGAGCTCTGAGTTGCTTAGGGCCAGAAGAAGTGGTATAAGACACTGGAAAAATGAAGCTGAGGTCATCTTTCATTCCTGCTTGTCTGTCTACAAAGTCCACAAACTCACTAAAGGGTGGAAAAGGCACATTGTATTTTCGTTTGTAGTTACAGCCATGTGCAAGCCATCTTTCGTGTAAATCATAAGGAAGTTTTTGTGCTAAGGAGTTAATACCTCTGGCAGAGGCAAGATAGTTACATAGTTACATAGTTAGTCAGGTTGAAAAAAGACAAAGTCCATCCAGTTCAACCATAAAAAAATAAATAAAATCGTACAATCCCATATACCCAATTCTATACCCACAGTTGATCCAGAGGAAGGCAAAAAAAACCAGCAGAGCATGATCCAATTTGCTACAGCAGGGGAAAAAATTTCTTCCTGATCCCCCGAGAGACAATCGGTTTTACCCTTGGATCAACTTTACCTATAAATGTTAGTACTCAGTTATATTATGTACATTTAGGAAAGTATCCAGGCCTTTCTTAAAGCAATCTACTGAGCTGGCCAGAACCACCTCTGGAGGGAGTCTGTTCCACATTTTCACAGCTCTTACTGTGAAGAAACCTTTCCGTATTTGGAGATGAAATCTTTTTTCCTCTAGACGTAAAGAGTGCCCCCTTGTCTTTTGTGTTGACCGTAAAGTGAATAACTCAACACCAAGTTCACTATATGGACCCCTTATATATTTGTACATGTTAATCATATCCCCCCTTATTCTCCTCTTCTCAAGAGTGAATAAATTCAGTTCCTCTAATCTTTCCTCATAGCTGAGCTCCTCCATGCCTCTTATCAGTTTGGTTGCCCTTCTCTGCACTTTCTCCAGTTCCCCGATATCCTTTTTGAGAACTGGTGCCCAAAACTGAACTGCATATTCCAGATGAGGTCTTACTAATGATTTGAACAGGGGCAAAATTATATCTCTCTCTCTGGAGTCCATACCTCTCTTAATACAAGAAAGGACTTTGCTCGCTTTGGAAACCGCAGCTTGGCATTGCATGCCATTATTGAGCTTATGATCTACCAAAACCCCCAGATCCTTTTCCACTATGGATCCCCCCAGTTGTACTCCCCCTACTATGTATGATGCATTCATATTCTTAGCCCCCAAGTGCATAACTTTACATTTATCAACATTAAACCTCATCTGCCACATAGTCGCTCAATTAGACAGAGCATTGAGGTTGGTTTGTAAATTGGCGACATCAGGTAAGGACGTTATTCCACTGCATAGCTTGGTGTCATCTGCAAAGACAGAAATGTTACTTTTGATCCCAGACCCAATATCATTTATAAAGATATTAAAAAGTAAGGGTCCCAACACTGAACCTTAGGGTACACCACTGATAACCTTAGACCATTCAGAGTAAGAATCATTAACCACGACTCTCTGAATTCTGTCTTTTAGCCAGTTTTCTATCCACTTACAAATTGATATTTCCAATCCTGTAGACTTTACCTTACACATGAGCCATGTGTGCGGAACTGTATCGAACGCTTTTTCAAAATCCAAGTTTACCACGTCCACCGCCACCCCTCTGTCCAAGGTTTTACTTACCTCTTCATAAAAAGAAATTAGGTTTGTTTGACAACTTCTGTCTTTCATGAATCCATGCTGTCTGTTGCTTAAATCGTTTTTTTCCAGCAAGAACTCATCTATGTGGTCTTTTATTAATCTCTCCAGTATCTTCCCAACTATAGAAGTTAAACTAACAGGTCTATAGTTACTTGGTAAAGATTTTGTTCCCTTTTTAAATATAGGCACCACATTGGCCCTGCGCCAATCCAGTGGTACTATTCCTGTCATTAATGAGTCCCTAAAAATTAGATACAATGGCTTTGAAATGACAGAGCTCAATTCTTTTAGGATCCATGGGTGTATGCCATGTGGTCCAGGTGCTTTATCCACCTTTATTCTGTTTAAATATTTCTGGACCATATCACTTTTGAGCCATTGTGGATTTGGGGCACTACCACCCCCATTATGAACATGATCTCCCCCATGCTCCATTGTATACACAGAGCTGAAGAAAGTATTTAATAAATTAGCCTTCTCTTTGTCCCCAGTCACCCACTCTAGATTATTTTGTAAAGGGCCTACATGCTCAGACCTGACCTTTTTACTATTAATATATTTGAAGATTTTTTGGGGGTTTGTCCCACTATCTTTTGTAATCTGTCGTTCGTTTTAAATTTTTGCATCCTTGATTTCCTTTTTACATATCCTGTTCGATTCTTTGGAACATTTAAACAACACTAGTGTTCCTTCATTTTTAAATTTTTTAAAAGCTCTTTTCTTATTGTTTATAGCGTTTTTAACTTTAACCGTGAGCCACATAGGTTTTATTTTTAGCCCTTTAAACTTATTGCCCATGGGAATATACTTTGCAGTGAGGTCCCAAACAGTCTTTTTGAAGAATTCCCATTTCTGTTCTGTGTTTATCGATGCCAATATTCCCTCCCATTCAAAGTCCTGGAGAGCAGCCCTCATCCTTGGAAAATTTGCTTTATTGAAATTAAGTGTTTTTATCTTTCCTGTATTTATTTCTTGCTTACAGCTTGTCAGGTCACATGTGGCCAGATGACAGATGCACACCGTAGGGGGTCAGGAGTGCACCACAAGGTAGTGAACCCTATGGCTGACTGCTGCGGATAGGATACTGGGTGGTTGTGGAAAGCGGGACCAGAGGAGCACAACCGGGATCCACAAGAAGCTAGAGCCGAGATTCCCCAGGGCGCGGAGTCTAAGACCCAGCAGGTCTTCACCAGAGCCTCTAGTGGTGAGAATGTTACGCTGCAGCTAGGTCCAGGTCGCGACCCCTAGAGTCTCCTAGCTCACGCCTCGTAGGGTGAGGAGGAAAGAGGGGAAGCAGCAGCACAGGATACAAGAATAGTGAGGGGAAAGGCCAAGGTCAGGGTCATAAGCAGACAAGGATAAACGAAGGACAAGCCGAAAGTCAAAGGTCACAAGCAGACAGGGATAGTCAGGAACAAGCCAATATTGTAACAGAGAGACAGACGTAGCACACGGCAGGCAGGAACCCAAACACACAATACTTAAACAAACACGTTGATCAGTAAAGCAGGCTTGCAGTGCACAGGTTAATATAGTGTTCTGTGATAGGCCATGGGGTGGAGTCAGGCTGGGAGGAGATTATAAAGGAAGCCAGGTGAAAGGGTCTGGCCTCTAAGATGAACACATGAGGAGGAAAGGTAAGATGGCAGACAGACATTAGTGCATATCCATGACACAGCTAACATCAAATGAAATCATGTTATGGTCACTGCTACCCAGGTGTTTCTTTATCTGAACATTAGTAATACGCTCTGCATGGTTTGAGATTACCAGCTCCAACAGAGCATCATTCCTAGTTGGGGCTTCAATAAACTGGACCATAAAATTGTCCTGCAATAGGCTTATAAATTTGTGCCCTTTAACTGTCCCAGCAGTGCCATTACTCCAGTCAATTTCTGGGTAGTTAAAATCCCCTATTATTATCACTGTCCCAGCCCTTGCAACCCTTTCCATCTGTGCAAGGATCTGAGTCTCCACCTCCTCATTAACATTGGGTGGTCTATAACAAACTCCAATGATTAACTTTGAACTACGCACATCTATATGCAGTTCCACCCATAATGCTTCAGCCTCATCACACTCTCCACCAACCAGGTACTCTTTCACGCTTGCTTTGAGATCACTTCTCACATAGAGACAGACCCCGCCACCTTTCCCTTTTACCCTGCCTCTCCGAAAGAGTGCATAGAAAGGAATATTAATAGCCCAGTCATGTGAGGATTGAAGCCAAGTTTCAGCAATACCGATTACGTCATAGCTCTCCTCATGCACCAGAGCTTCCAACTCACCTATTTTGCTTGGCAGACTTCTGGCATTGGTGAACAAACACTTTAATGTATTACATTTTTCTCTGGTGTTTTTCATATAGTTTTTAGTAGTACAAATGGCACTATAGTTTCCAATGGCTGTTTGCAACATGGGAACTTTCTTGTCTCCTGCCATAACCCTCCCCCCATCTATCCCCATTCCACTCTCTATTAATGTCTGACCCCTAACTGACCTGTGTGCCCGATGTAATTCTAGTTCACCCACCCCCTCAATCCTAGTTTAAATACTCCTCCAGCCTTCCCATAAACCTCTCCCCCCGGCACAGCAGACCCCCTTCCATTCAAGTGCAAACCGTCTTTAGCATATAGGTTGCACCCCAATGAAAAGTCAACCCAGTGCTCTAGAAACCCAAATCCCTCTTCCCTACACCAGGTCTTTAGCCATGCATTCAGCTGTCTAATCTCCCCCTGCCTTTCCTGTGTTGCGCATGGCACAGGCAATATTTCAGAGAATATCACCTTGGAGGTCCTTGCCTTCATCTTGCAGCCTAGTTCTTTAAATTGATACTTAAGGAGCCTCCACCTTCCATGTATACTGTCATTGGTTCCAAGACCAAGACAGCTGGGTCATGTCCAGCCCCTCCCAGTAATTTATCCACCCGGTCCACCACATGCCGAACCCTGGCACCAGGGAGACAGCAAACCATTCGGTTGAGGCGATCCTGGCGACAAATTATTCTATCAGTCCTTCTGATTATAGAATCCCCTATAACCACCAACTGTCTAGGCCTACCTGCACTCCCCTCACCACCTCTACTAGATGGGTTGCTCTCCCGGCTGTTAGGGGTAGCAGTGACATCTTGGGCTGCCACCTCTGTGTTTGCCACCTCCACATTTTCACCCAACTTGGAAAATTTGTTTTGATGCACAAATACAGGACTAGCCTTCCTTTTCTGCAAGCCCCTTCCACTCCCTCTAACTACATTAACCCATCTTCCTATCTGATAATCCTGACTTGCCCCTCCACCCTCCACATCAGCCCTACTGACCACCTGCTCAGCGAGCAGAGGACCCCTTTCAAGGTTGTCCTTTCTGCCCAGTGTTGCAACTTGCTCCTCCAGATCTCTAATGTGAGCTTCCAGAAGGGCAACCTGCTCACATCTGTCACAGCGGTATCCATCCTGGAGCTGTTGCACCAATTTTGCATACATGTGGCACACTGTGCACTGAGCAAAATCTTCAACCTTGCTAGCACTCATTTCCCAGTTACAATATAATTACTTGTAGGAAGTTTAAGATGTTACTCACAGTTTAGAAGACTCCTGTCTTAAACTCCTGGTTTTTAACTGTCCACTTTAGTTCAAAATTCCACTTATGTTCACAAAATCCACATGCAAGCCACCATCAGCAGGGAGCCAGCTCCTAGGGGAGTTTGTACAGACACTTATATACTCACCTGTGAACAATTAACCACTCCCCTTAATTAGCAGAAAGAAAAAAAAGCTATTTAAAAAGTGTCAGAGAAAGGAGGGGGGAAAAAAAAGTATTTTTAAAACTGATAAACTGATAAAAAAGATAAGAAAGACCAGGTAAGTCCCCTTCTGCTTTAGCCACTTGTAACTCCATACACAGGTCACTGAGTCTTTGGTAACCTCTGCTAGGTATTTTTGTGAAGTCCTCTATCCTTTTAAACAGTGTACTCTCTATAGCCTCTGGTGAGCCATAACATCTGTCCAGTCTGTTCCAGATGTTTGCAAAGCCTATCTCAGGCTAGTTTATATTAATGTCTCTGATCCTTTTGGCATGTTCAGCAGATTCACTGCCAAGCCACTTTACAAGGAGTTCTATCTGTTGCCTGCAGGATAGATCTAGACCTTGGATGACACTCTGGAATGAGGATTGCCACGCCCTGTAGTGTTGACGGCGATCACTAAATTTGACAAGTCCTTGGGTAACTAACTCACGTTTGGCAAGGAACTTGGCAAAGTCTACAGTAGCCTGATTGGCATTGGGGTAGACTGCTGGTGTATTGTGGTGCGGTGCATAGGCGTACCTGGTAGAAGTCTCTTCTTTAGGCTCACTGGGCTCAAACTTGCGCAAGTTTGGCAGTTCGTACCGGCTCGTTGCATACACCTTTGGAGTGAAGACAGGTGTTTGATGTTTGTATGAAGGCTGGGTACCTTGAGGAGTAGAAGGTTTGGTTGGGACTGGAAAGTCTGGAACTCTGTCAGATTTTTCTTGATTGTAGCACTGGGTTCCAAGGTCGTCTTGTTGCTGCTTTATTTGATGTGACTCGCTGGCGTCATGTTAAATATCTCGTTGTGGGATGCTGCTTGGGTCACAGTTCTGGTAGACATAATCTGACGTGCATTGCGAGGAATCTTGTTGGTCCTCCTCTAGGCCCGGTATGCTGTTACCTGCTCTTGGCTCATCGTAGACGGCTGCTTCTAAAGCTTCTGCAATGGCGGCGGCAGCGTCTCGGCCCACTGCCAGCTTCTCCATGTTGGCTTCCAAGATAGCTTGCTGCACTTTTAGAGATGCTTCCTGCCTCACCCTTTCTGTTTCAAGGTGGGCCTTTTCTTTTTTCATCTGCAGCTCTTGGTCTGCGAATGCGGCTCTGGCCCTCGCTGCTTCAGCTTTTGAACGGGCGATAGCTGCTGCATTTGCGACAGATGACTTAGATGAACTTGCTCGTGAACGTGTTTTGTACAAAGATGTCCCACTGTGAGACATGGCTGCGGGAAAGAAGCTGTCTTGCTGTATAGAGACCGTTCTAGTGTCGATGCTGCTTGACAGAGCCCGTCTCTGTGTAGCGTGGCTGCTTGCTTTGTCTGCCGCAGGCCGGATTCTTTAAGGCTTCTGACTGTATGGTTACTGCGTAGCCCCAGGCTGTACAGACTTCCAAAGTCAGCTTATCTTCCTTTCAGAGGTCAGCTTAAAAATTTCACTGTTCTGTCTCAAGGACATATAGCTTAAACCTTCTTGTCCCATAAACTTCAGATACCATATTTCTTTGATCTCAACTTTATTAGAACAAGCCAGATGAAACTACAAAATAACAGAAATAGACCTCAAGAAGTACACTATTGCATACAATTCAGCATACATTGCAGAAACAACAATATACAATACAAGATGAGGTAGTAAAAAGTTACTTTTTAAGTTCTCTAAGGGGTGATGGTGATAGATTGAACAAGACATGTCCTGCCTCCTGCAGTGTCTTCTCAAAGCATGGTGAATCTGCTTCACTTCCTGTGAAGATTCTACCCAGAATACCTTGCTTACTAACTACTTCCTGGGTTACACACACAATGCATGAAATAATAAACAGAGCTGAAACAATACCAAAAAAGGACGCTAGATGGCGCCTGCGCTCTGCATATGATTTCTATGTAAATTACAAACTTTAAATGTCATTTTAATCAACACAAATGCAGATAATCAGAATAGAAGTCTGTTGGACAGAACAAAAGGTGTCTTGATACCAAGCATACTCAAGTATTAGATCATAAAATAAAACATAAAAGGCACTGCTTTTAATTCATAACAATCTGTCTCAGACACAACAGTAGAAATAGGAATCAACAGCAGCATTTCCATAGTCTGATATTTGTTGGAAAAAATACAAAGCAATTATTTTTTTTTTTTTTAAAGGTGTATTTTATTTTTGTATTTAAATTTTTACACCATGTAAGCAGTGACCAAAATAAAATGTCCTAGAATAATGCTTGCTACTCGCATGACATCTATGAAATGCATATCTGAAAAAAATAAATAGCAAATTGGTTTCAGCAGCTAGCATTTACTGCAAAAATTCTTTGTAGTTGCTATGGTGATTTCTGATAGCTGCAAGCAGATGCTGTGAGCAATAGTTATATTCCTACATCATACCTGTCAAGTGGGTGCCAAACCAGCATGCCTTTTGTTACACACTGCTGTTTTTCTTACTTTGAAGTATAGTTCTCATTACAGTTCAAGTGGAATAATTACAATATTTACGCTGTATATCCATCCTTTTCTAATGACCTCTAGAATTTATGTTAAACTCCTTTATTTATTATACCATAAATCATGTCCAGACTGGTGTGCCCTATGTGTTTGCTGCAGTGTGTTTTGCTTGAAGCAAATGTATGTAAAAAAAGAAAAAATATTAACCCCCAAAAAAACTATAAAAAAAAACTATTTAAAAAAATATAAAATGTTTGTGTAAGTGATAATATGGTTCATAGTATTACATAAATAAATAGCTAAACATTTAATTTGTTATTGTAATTAAAGAAATTATTCAGTTTATTATTTTTAACACCAAATTAAAGAGCCACGTTACATTTTTTTTCATAGACGTTATTACCATTAATTGTTCCTAGACATAATTGGCTTTCCAAATACTGATCAGTGCTTTCAGCAACACAAATATTAGCTGAAATGACTTTGCATTACTAGTGAAAGACAAATTAGTTGGCTATAGCTTAAACTCATTGAGACACACACATGTGCACACACAGGTCCGATAAGCCAAAAAAATAAAAATAAAATATATATTAATATATCAGTATGTATACTTTGAGAGGAAACCAAAGATAAACACTTGTTGTAAAACATAAAGTTCATGAAAAAAGTGTTTGTTATATGAACTCTAATCAAAAACTACAATGCTAATATAGTCTACAGTCTATATTCTAATAAATCTAATATTCTAATACAAATACTTGTTGGCTTTATGGCATACTACAGGGCATTATCAGTAGTTTACATGGCAAAACATTTCTATGTATGCACACTGTTATTACTGAATTTTTGGCCAAGCATTATTTGTGAAATGGACATCTTATTCATCATCAAAGATAGATATTAGGGAGATAAGTGAGCATCTGTGGTTCACAGACATTTGCACGGCTGAAAAATTATTATTTTTTATTTTTGTTTTTCGGATAAGTCGTTATGATCGATATTCGTTATTTCGAATAAATTCGTAACTTCGGATAAATTTAAATTCATGAAGTTTCCATTCGTTTAGAGGCGGGATTCGTTATTTCGATAATTCTGATAAATTCGAATTTGTTACATTCCATTCGTTTCAATGCGGTATTCGTTATTTCGATAATTCATAAATCCAAAATTGTAAAACTCACAAATCCAATAATTAAAAAATCCAAAATTTGACAATCCGAAAACTAGACAATCCGAAAATCTGAAAGAACCAAAGTCCAAACATAAGAATAAAAACCTGAAAATTTGAAAATCAGAAAGAACGAAAATCTGAAACTTAAAAAATCCAAAAGAAAAAAAACATTTGGATAATTTATATTATAATAAAAATATTAAGTTTGTTAACTATTATTATATATTGTTTTATTATTAATATTATTTAATAATAATAAATAATAATAGTAATAATAAAATTATTAAATTATAGGTATCGGAATTTCCTTTCAAATTTGTCTATTAGTGAATGTAACAAATACAAAGTTATCCAAAGTTACAAATTATCCAAAATAACGAATGCCGCATAATTCGTAACTTTGGATAAATTCGTATTCGTTATGTTCACTAACAGGCAAATTTGAAAGGAAATTCCAATACCTATAATTTTAGTGATGAGCCGAACACCCCCGGGTTCGGTTCGCACCAGAACCCGCGAACGGACCGAAAGTTCGCAGGAACATTAGAACCCTATTAAATACAATGGATGCGAACGTTCGGATTCTAAAGTGCTAATTATAACGACTATTATCCATGTTATTGTCCGAAACAGAGTTTGGGAACCCGGGTTCTGCACCAGGGGACATGTATCAATGCAAAAAGAAGTTTTAAAAACGGACGTTTTCCGGGAGCAGTCATTTTAATGATGCATAAAGTGAAAAAAAAAAAGTCAAATATTCCTTTAAATATTGTACCTGGGGGGTGTCTAAAGTATGCCTGTGAAGTGCCATGTGTTTCCCGTGTTTAGAACTGTCCCTGCACAAAATAACATTTCTAAAGGAAAAAAAGCCATTTAAAACTGCTTGCGGCTTTAATGCAATGTCTGGTCCCGGTAATATGGATGAAAATCTTTAGGAAAAATGGCATAGCTACCCCATCAACCCCCCCCCTACCCCAGCCCATTACCAGCCCCTTTGGGTCTTGTATGGATATTAAGGGGAACCCCGCACACAAAATAAAAAAGGCCCTATATACTCTGAACAGCCGTATACAGGCGGTGCATACAAGACAGGGACTGTAGGTTTGTTCTTATGTAGAATCTGTTTGTAATTTTGAACAGCTGCATTGTTTAAGTGTAGCTCCATGCCAAATTCCTTTTTTTTAGCTTTTTGGAAAACATAGGGAACGGTTATCACCCCTGTCACATTTTTTTTGCTGTCTGTGCCCCTGTTCAGAACATTTCACCTCACTTTGCGTCCCAATGACAACTGTTTTTGAAATGTGGTGTTTGTATTGAAACAAGGATTGGTGATAAAGCATCAGTAGAGAGGAGACACCTTTCTCCCATATTAATTCTTACAGGAGAGAATTTTCCTTCCAAGGGGTAGATTTCCTCTCACTTCCTGTTGTCTTCTTCCGTTTGCAAGTAGTAGTCGTTTGTAAGTTGGATGTTTGAAAGTAGGGACCTGCCGTATATACTCTGCAGAAATTGGCCCCTTAGGTGTTGGTGTTGGCACAACACTGAAAGCACTCACAGTTATTCTTGGTGGGTGCTGGAACGCCCTGCTGTCAACTATAATATCAGGAATTGTAATAACATATAATTGTTGATCAGTGGTACTAAAAATTGGGCCTTTGATGGTGGTGCTGGTGCCACAACACTGTAAGGCCTGACAGTTACTCTTGGTGGGCGCAGCAATGGACCCTGCTGTGAATTATTAGATCAATAATTATAATTGCATGCCCCTGTTGAATAGGGGCTGAAAAATTGGGCCTTTGGTGGTGGTGGTGATGGTGGTGCTGGTGCCACAACACTGTAAGGCCTGACAGTTACTCTTGGTGGGCGCAGCAATGGGCCCTGCTGTGAATTATTAGATCAATAATTATAATTGCATGCCCCTGTTGAACAGGGGCTGAAAAATTGGGCCTTTGGTGGTGGTGGTGGTGGTGATGGTGGTGCTGGTGCCACAACACTGTAAGGCCTGACAGTTACTCTTGGTGGGCGCAGCAATGGGCCCTGCTGTGAATTATTAGATCAATAATTATAATTGCATGCCCCTGTTGAATAGGGGCTGAAAAATTGGGCCTTTGGTGGTGGTGGTGGTGGTGGTGGTGATGGTGGTGCTGGTGCCACAACACTGTAAGGCCTGACAGTTACTCTTGGTGGGCGCAGCAATGGGCCCTGCTGTGAATTATTAGATCAATAATTATAATTGCATGCCCCTGTTGAACAGGGGCTGAAAAATTGGGCCTTTGGTGGTGGTGGTGGTGGTGATGGTGGTGCTGGTGCCACAACACTGTAAGGCCTGACAATTACTCTTGGTGGGCGCAGCAATGGACCCTGCTGTGAATTATTAGATCAATGATTATAATTGCATGCCCCTGTTGAACAGGGGCTGAAAAATTGGGCCTTAGGCACTGGTGGCACAACACTGCAACCCCTCACAGATACTGTACTTGGAGCACAGCAATGAGGCCTGTTGCAAAGTATTGCATCCAAAATTTTAATTACACGCCCCTGTTAAACAGGGGCTGAAAAATTGGGCCTTAGCCACTGGTGGCGTCACCCATAAACCAAAATGATCTTCCAAGCTATCATCATTAATCGTATCATTGAGGAGGAGGAGGAGGATAGCCAGTCAACATAACAGCACAGGCACTCAGCATCAGCATCAGTCTTGAAGGGATGTGACATTTTAAAATCAATTAGTCTGTTATATCAGCATCAGGTGTGTGGTAGCTGGTGGTGATCCAAGACTGGTTCATCTTGATGAAAGTCAGCCGATCAACCGAGTCGGTGGACAGGCGCACCCTGTGATCCGTGACAAATCCTCCAGCAGCACTGAATGTGCGTTCTGAAAGAACGCTGGATGCAGGACAGGCCAGTAGCTCAATTGCATACTGTGCAAGCTCTGGCCAGTGATCCATCCTCAAGACCCAGTAAGCCAGAGGATTTTCGGTGGGGAAGGTGTCCAAGTCTGACCTTGCCCCTAGGTATTCCTGCACCATGTATATCAGACGCTGGCGATGGTTGCTCGAACCGATCATACTTTGGGGCTGCGGACTAAAGAATTGTCTGAACGCATCGGTCAGATGGCCACCTTCCCCACCGCTCCTTCTTTGACTGCCTGAAGCCTCAGCAACTCGTTGTCCAGGACCAGGAGTTTGTAACCTCCCAGTCTCTGGGAACGCGTTGCACAGACCTTTCTGCAAGGCCTCCCGGAGTTGTCTCATCCTCTGCTCCCTCTGCGACGGTAAGATAAGGTCCGCAACCTTACCCTTGTACCATGGATCAAGGAGAGTGGCCAGCCAGTAATGGTCCCTCTCCTTGATCCGAAGAATACGAGGATCCTTCCGCAGACTTTGCAGGATCAGGGAGGCCATGCAGCGTAGGTTAGCTGAGGCATTCAGTCCGGAGTCCTCTGGGTCACTAAGGACAACATGATCCGCAGCCACCTCCTCCCAGCCATGTACAAGTCCACTGGTTTCTTGGGACTGTAAATCATCCCTAAAAGACTGCTGCTGATGATGCTGAGTGCCAGCCTCCACCTCCATGCTGACACAATCCTCCTCCTCCTCCTCCTCCTCCTCCTCTTCCTGTGCGATGGGTGGGACAGAAGGAACACTGTTTGGGTAAAGAGGGCCTTGAGAGGCAAGGAAGTCCTCCTCTTCCTGCCTCTGTTCTGCCTCAAGTGCCCTGTCCATTATTCCACGCAGCGTGTGCTCCAACAGGTGGACAAGAGGTACAGTGTCACTGATGCATGCACTGTCACTGCTCACCATCCTCGTGGCCTCCTCAAATGGTGCCAGGACAGTGCATGCATCCCTGATCATGCCCCACTGGCGTGGTGAAAAAAACCCGAGCTCCCCTGACCCTGTCCTGGTGCCGTAGTCGCACAGGTACTCATTGATGGCCCTCTGCTGCGTGTGCAGCCGCTGCAGCATGGCCAACGTTGAGTTCCACCTGGTGGGCATGTCACATATAAGGCGGTTCTTGGGCAGGTTCAACTCCTTTTGCAGCTCAGCCAGGCGAGCACTGGCATTATAAGATCTGCGGAAATGCACACAGACTTTCCTGGCCTGCCTCAGGACATCCTGTAAGCCCGGGTACCTGCCCAAGAACCACTGCACCACCAGGTTAAGGACGTGAGCCATACAGGGCACATGGGTCAGTTGTCCCTGTCGGAGGGCGGAGAGGAGGTTGGTGCCATTGTCGCAAACCACCATTCCTGGCTTAAGCTGGCGTGGCGTCAACCACCTCTCGGCCTGCCCCTGCAGAGCAGACAGGACCTCTGCCCCAGTGTGGCTCCTGTCCCCCAAACACACCAGCGCAAGCACGGCATGGCATCTTTTTGCCTGCGTACTTGCGTAGCCCCTTGATCGCCTACGGAGCACCGCTGGTTCTGAGGACAAACCACAGGAAGAGGCCATGGAGGAAGAAGAAGAGGAGGGGGTGGAGGAGAGAGGTGTGTCACAACCAGTAGTAGCATTTTGGAGGCGTGGCGGTGGAACAACCTCCAACACTACTGCACCTTGTCCTGCATCCTTCCCAGCTGCCAAAAGAGTGACCCAATGGGCCGTGAAAGAAAGGTAACGTCCCTGTCCATGCCTGCTGGACCATGAGTCAGCGGTAATATGCACCTTACCGCTGACCGCCCTGTCCAGCGAGGCCAAGACATTGCCTTCCACATGCCTGTAGAGAGCCGGAATCGCCTTCCATGCGAAAAAGTGGCGTTTGGGAACCTGCCACTGAGGAACCGCACATTGCACAAACTCACGGAAGGGGGCCGAGTCTACCAACTGAAAAGGCAGCAGTTGAAGCGCTAGCAATTTAGCCAAGCTAGCATTCAACCGCTGGGCATGTGGATGGCTGGGAGTGAACTTCTTTCGACGGTCCAGCAGCTGGGGCAGGGAAATTTGCCTGCTAGAATCGGACGTTGGTGTACTGCTAGCAGAGTGCCCGCAAGTACTTGGCTGTGACACACCTAATTCTACACCTTCATTCCTCTCAGAGCAGGTTTCAGAGAGGACTGAAGGTATACTGGGGTTGGAGATCCCAGCTGATGCGGTGCAAGAAGAGGTCAGCTTTGTTCTTTGGTGTGGGTCTTTAAGGTAGGCTTGCCAACGAGCTGCATGGCAGGTCAACATATGTCTGATCAAGCATGTGGTGCCCAAGCGGCTGATGTTTTGGCCACGCGATATACGCTTGAGACATATGTTGCAAACAGCAGCTGTGCGATCTGATGCACTCGCCTCAAAAAAGGCCCACACCAAAGAACTTTTGGAATGACGGGCAGAGGCAGCGCCCTGCACAGGCGGAGCTCTGCGGTGTGATTCCGTCGGTGTGCTGCCCATACGCTGGCCACTCAAGGGCATCCTGCCTCGTTGGAGATGTGCCTCCTCCTCATCCTCCTCCTCTCTCCTATTAGGCACCCACGTGGAGTCAGTGACCTCATCATCCCCTCCCTCCTCATCACTGGAGCCAATCTGGCAGTATGCTGCAGCTGCTGGAGCATGACTGCCAGATTGGTGTCCTTCTTGAGCATCCCCTCTCTCTGCTCTCACGCTACTGCCTTCCTCTAGCTGGGTATCATCATCAGATCCTTTGAAACACTGGGCATCCTCCTGGAGCATGTACCCAACACTGTGCTCAAACAGTTCGGGGGACTCCTCAGGAGGAGGACATGGTGGGTCTAGGGAAGGATTGACTAATGAAGATAATGATACCAGAGAAGAGGATGCTTTGGCAGCTGCTTTGCCAGTACCCTGAGCCTGGGTGAGAGAGGATGAGGAGGATGAGGTGGGCTTGGTCATCCACTCTACCAAGTCTTCGGCATGATGTGGCTCAACATGTCCAGCTGCCGAAAAGAAGGACAAGCGTGTCCCATGGCCATGTGCTGATGACAATGCACCGCGTCCACGACCAGCACTGTTGCCCCCAGACACAGAGCCTGCTTGCCCTCTTTTTTTGCCTCCTGACTGTCTGCCTCTCCTTGTTTGGCTTCCAGACATTTTAATGGATGGCCTGCAGGGAGATGGGAAAAAGAGCAATAAGGGCTACCTTCAGGTGTATACTGTGCAGGAGGCTTAGCAACAATGACACTGACACTGTCCCCTGCCTATCCTTCTCTGTCCCTAAACTCAAGGATTTCAAATATGGTTCAGCAAAATTGGTTTAGAACAGAATAGCACACTGACACTTTCCCTCACTGTCCTACTCTGTCCCTCCCTACAAACAAGATTTAGCATAGAATAGCACACTGATAGTTTCCACGAGTGTCCTTCTCTGTCCCTAAACTCAAGGATTTCAAATATGGTTCAGCAAAATTGGTTTAGAACAGAATAGCACACTGTCAGTTTCACTCACTGTACCTCTCTGTCCCTAAACTCAAGGATTGAAAATATGGTTCAGCAAAATTGGTTTAGAACAGAATAGCACACTGACACTTTCCCTCACTGTCCTACTCTGTCCCTCCCTACAAACAAGATTCAGCACAGAATAGCACACTGATAGTTTCCACGAGTGTCCTTCTCTGTCCCTAAACTCAAGGATTTCAAATATGGAACAGCAAAATTGGTTTAGAACAGAATAGCACACTGACACTTTCCCTCACGGTCCTACTCTGTCCCTCCCTACAAACAAGATTTAGCACAGAATAGCACACTGATAGTTTCCACGAGTGTCCTTCTCTGTCCCTAAACTCAAGGATTTCAAATATGGTTCAGCAAAATTGGTTTAGAACAGAATAGCACACTGTCAGTTTCACTCACTGTACCTCTCTGTCCCTAAACTCAAGGATTGAAAATATGGTTCAGCAAAATTGGTTTAGAACAGAATAGCACACTGACACTTTCCCTCACTGTCCTACTCTGTCCCTCCCTACAAACAAGATTTAGCACAGAATAGCACACTGATAGTTTCCACGAGTGTCCTTCTCTGTCCCTAAACTCAAGGATTTCAAATATGGAACAGCAAAATTGGTTTAGAACAGAATAGCACACTGACACTTTCCCTCACTGTCCTACTCTGTCCCTCCCTACAAACAAGATTTAGCACAGAATAGCACACTGATAGTTTCCACGAGTGTCCTTCTTTGTCCCTAAACTCAAGGATTTCAAATATGGAACAGCAAAATTGGTTTAGAACAGAATAGCACACTGACACTTTCCCTCACTGTCCTACTCTGTCCCTCCCTACAAACAAGATTTAGCACAGAATAGCACACTGATAGTTTCCACGAGTGTCCTTCTCTGTCCCTAAACTCAAGGATTTCAAATATGGAACAGCAAAATTGGTTTAGAACAGAATAGCACACTGACACTTTCCCTCACTGTCCTACTCTGTCCCTCCCTACAAACAAGATTTAGCACAGAATAGCACACTGATAGTTTCCACGAGTGTCCTTCTCTGTCCCTAAACTCAAGGATTTCAAATATGGAACAGCAAAATTGGTTTAGAACAGAATAGCACACTGACACTTTCCCTCACTGTCCTACTCTGTCCCTCCCTACAAACAAGATTTAGCACAGAATAGCACACTGATAGTTTCCACGAGTGTCCTTCTCTGTCCCTAAACTCAAGGATTGAAAATATGGAACAGCAAAATTGGTTTAGAACAGAATAGCACACTGACACTTTCCCTCACTGTCCTACTCTGTCCCTCCCTACAAACAAGATTTAGCACAGAATAGCACACTGATAGTTTCCACGAGTGTCCTTCTCTGTCCCTAAACTCAAGGATTGAAAATATGGAACAGCAAAATTGGTTTAGAACAGAATAGCACACTGACACTTTCCCTCACTGTCCTACTCTGTCCCTCCCTACAAACAAGATTTAGCACAGAATAGCACACTGATAGTTTCCACGAGTGTCCTTCTCTGTCCCTAAACTCAAGGATTGAAAATCTGGTTCAGCAAAATTGGTTTAGAACAGAATAGCACACTGACACTTTCCCTCACTGTCCTACTCTGTCCCTCCCTACAAACAAGATTTAGCACAGAATAGCACACTGATAGTTTCCACGAGTGTCCTTCTCTGTCCCTAAACTCAAGGATTGAAAATATGGAACAGCAAAATTGGTTTAGAACAGAATAGCACACTGACACTTTCCCTCACTGTCCTACTCTGTCCCTCCTTACAAACAAGATTTAGCACAGAATAGCACACTGATAGTTTCCACGAGTGTCCTTCTCTGTCCCTAAACTCAAGGATTGAAAATATGGAACAGCAAAATTGGTTTAGAACAGAATAGCACACTGACACTTTCCCTCACTGTCCTACTCTTTCCCTCCCTACAAACAAGATTTAGCACAGAATAGCACACTGATAGTTTCCACGAGTGTCCTTCTCTGTCCCTAAACTCAAGGATTGAAAATATGGAACAGCAAAATTGGTTTAGAACAGAATAGCACACTGACACTTTCCCTCACTGTCCTACTCTGTCCCTCCCTACAAACAAGATTTAGCACAGAATAGCACACTGATAGTTTCCACGAGTGTCCTTCTCTGTCCCTAAACTCAAGGATTTCAAATATGGAACAGCAAAATTGGTTTAGAACAGAATAGCACACTGACACTTTCCTCACTGTCCTACTCTGTCCCTCCCTACAAGCAAGATTTAGCACAGAATAGCACACTGATAGTTTCCACGAGTGTCCTTCTCTGTCCCTAAACTCAAGGATTTCAAATATGGAACAGCAAAATTGGTTTAGAACAGAAAAGCACACTGACACTTTCCCTCACTGTCCTACTCTGTCCCTCCCTACAAACAAGATTTAGCACAGAATAGCACACTGATAGTTTCCACGAGTGTCCTTCTCTGTCCCTAAACTCAAGGATTTCAAATATGGAACAGCAAAATTGGTTTAGAACAGAATAGCACACTGACACTTTCCCTCACTGTCCTACTCTGTCCCTCCCTACAAACAAGATTTAGCACAGAATAGCACACTGATAGTTTCCACGAGTGTCCTTCTCTGTCCCTAAACTCAAGGATTTCAAATATGGAACAGCAAAATTGGTTTAGAACAGAATAGCACACTGACACTTTCCCTCACTGTCCTACTCTGTCCCTCCCTACAAACAAGATTTAGCACAGAATAGCACACTGGTAGTTTCCACGAGTGTCCTTCTCTGTCCCTAAACTCAAGGATTTCAAATATGGTTCAGCAAAATTGGTTTAGAACAGAATAGCACACTGACACTTTCCCTCACTGTCCTACTCTGTCCCTACAAACAAGATTTAGCACAGAATAGCACACTGACACTTTCCCTCACTGTACCTCTCTGTCCCTAAACTCAAGGATTTCAAATATGGTTCAGCAAGATTGGTTTAGAACAGAATAGCACACTGTCAGTTTCACTCACTGTCCTACTCTGTCCCTACAAACAAGATTTAGCACAGAATAGGACACTGACACTTTCCCTCACTGTACCTCTCTGTCCCTAAACTCAAGGATTGAAAATATGGTTCAGCAAGATTGGTTTAGAACAGAATAGCACACTGACACTTTCCCTCACTGTACCTCTCTGTCCCTACAAACAAGGTTTAGCACAGAATAACACACTGACACTCTCCCTACCTATCCTTATTTGTCCCTAAACACAAGGAATCCAGGATTAGTAAAGGAAAAAAAATGACACTGTCCCTGCCTATGCTTCTCTTTCCCTGCTCCGGAACACACAACACAAGGCCGCCGCGCTGGCGGCCTTTTATAGTGTGGGGCGTGTACTAAACCCCCTCAGCAATAATTGGCCACAGGCATCCTGCCTGTGGCCAATCATTGCTCTCCTCGCTGCCGGCGCTGTGATTGGCCAAGCATGCGGGGTCACAGTGCATGCTTGGCCAATCACAGCGCCTGGATGACACTGCGATGGCGTAGTGCATTGTGGGCCGTTCGCGTCACTCGAATTTGGCGCGAACGGCCCAAATTGTTCGATCTTCGTCGAACGATCGAACAGCCGATGTTCGAGTCGAACGTATGTTCGACTCGAACACGAAGCTCATCCCTATATAATTTAATATGTGAAAAGAAAGAGGAAAAGACCCCATAAATTATGACTTTTCAGGATGTAGAGCTGACACTGAGGTGAACACACAATGTTAAATAAAAATAGTTTATTGAAAAGATAAATTGATAAAATCACATACAAAATATTCTTATTTCATGATATAATCATTCATAGCATGATATGCAAACAATGAAGACTGATCCACATGTTTCAAAATAATTCATACCAGCAGAGGAAACCAACGTGTTTCGTGAAGTGAAATCTTCTTCAGGGAATTTTTGATTAATATCTAATTACCATTGGATTAAGAGCAATATATCATTAACATCAAGCTATGTTGATTCAATTGATATTAATAAAAAATTCTGTGAAGAAGCAGAGATTTCACTTCGCGAAACGCGTTAGTTTAATCTGCTGGCATGAATTATTTTGAAACATGTGGATCAGTCTTCATTGTTTGTATATCATGCTATGAATGATTATATCATGAAATAAGAATATTTTAGATGTGATTTTATCAATTTATCTTTTCAATAAACTATTTTTATTTAACATTTTGTGTTCACCTCAGTGTCAGCTCTACATCCTGAAAAGTCCTCTGGCTCTAATCAGGTGCTTTAAAAAATGACCCACCCGCATTGAAATCCATGGTCTGGTGCCACTGATATGTAGATCAGGGGGCCGGACGCAAGGATAGGGAAGGCGGTGCCCATGCGCCCTCTATGGACGGCCCGCCATTGGTTGACATACATATCACAAAGGCAGATATCAAGGATTTCAAGTGACTTTAAGCCTGTGCTCAGCGACAACATGAGCACCCTTCCTATAGACATGCATTGGGTATCCCATTTTTCATTTCCCAGGGTATGGGGTATGAAACTCCATCCCCATTACATTATTAGCATAGAAAGGTAGTAATACTTCTTATATTTTTTTAAGTAGAGGGAAGAGAATACAAATAGCAAGTTTTTATAGTTTTCTCTGTCAATGCTAGGAAATATTCCCTCACTTTCTTCCTGCATACCACATTATATGTCATAGTGTGATATAGTGCTACAGAGACAGGAAGTCTATAGAAATTTCTCTCGTTTCACTCTATCCTAAAAATAATTATTTGCAAAAGAGTTTAAAAATCAGACATATTCTTTTTTTTTTAAATACATATAATATGGCAGCATGATCCACATTTATCCAGTTGGATGTTAAAGAATATGCAAAAAAGTGTGCTAAGTTTTCCAGCTTACTATCAGACAGGGGCTGTTGTAGTGTACTTTTTATGGAGAAATGTACAATGATGAAGGTAATTAATGGCTAAGTTTCTGGTAAATAGAAAGTATATTTGGGAACGCAGACAACAGCTTCCACCTCAGTGCATTATGTTCTTCTTTCCTCTATCAGTTGAGAGGGAAAACTAACTAAAACTCATACATCTCTTCAGGTTTAACCACTGGTATATATATTATAGATAACAAACAAAGGTGATAGAAAGTAATACAGAGTCATATTTATATTAGATAACAGGAATAATACTACTACAGCTTGATGATATTGCTTGAAGATGTGGAGCTGCTAGGCCAGAGCCGCATATTGTTAGAGGTAAGCTTCTCATGTAATATAATAACTAGACAGTTAATCCTCTTCAGTTTTTTTTAGCAAAATGTTCCAGTTGCTTTCACTGTTTGGAAAAGGCAAATTCTTTTTCAATCCAGGGTATTAGTTCCATATGTTACAATATAAGTGAGGCTGGAAATATTCATCATAATTCTTTACCTTCTCACTAGCATAACTCCAATCTGATATTACGATATCAAAATAAACTTTTCCATTTTTGTTGAGAAAAGGATGCCATTTTTATCCAAGATGTGCCCTTTATCAGAAAAATGCAATGCAACATTTAATTTTTGCCACAAATATTTTTATTTAAATGTGGAAGCGTTGTACACATTAAAGCAGCATTAAGCCCAAAAGCAAACATTTATTATATTGCAGCTCACAAATTCTAAATGTGGTGGCTGCATAAAATTTTATTTTATAGGCTTTTTTTGCTTTATTTTCATCTGGTGATCCAACCAGTAAGTCTGTTGTCTCTCAACCGAACAAGCTCTCTTGCAAATGTAGTAGTAGAGCATTGAGACAAACCATTTATCACTGACAGGGATAAATATGGTAGTACATCTAACACTCCCTTCTCCCTAAATTAACAATGCTGCTGTCCAAAGGTACCCTGTGCTCCTTAACCACTTCCAGGCTGCCGCCTTGTTTTACGTCGCTACTTTGAAGAGGATTACCGTTGTTATGGCAGCAGCTAGCTACCATAACGCTGGTATCCTCTTCAAGAGCGGGCGGTCCGCTTCAAGATAAAAGTGGACTCTGCGGCGGATTTGGCGCAAGATCACTTTTATCGGTGGCGGGAGAGAGCCCCCCTCCCGCCGCTCTCCGGTGCCCTCTGCCACTTACTGGAGGCGATTGGATCCTTCTCCTGGGCTGACATGGAGATGAGTGAGGGGAAGATGGCCCCCACCCGTCTCCATATCATTGCAGGGAGGATGCGACATCAAAACATCACTTCCCCCCAATGCTCTTAAAGGGACATTTTTTTTTTTTAAATGACATTGCATTTTTTTTTTTTTTATTGCATTGTAGTGTAAATATGAGATCTGAGGTCTTTTTGACCCAAGATCTCATATTTAAGAGGACCTGTCATGCTTTTTTCTATTACAAGGGATGTTTACATTCCTTGTAATAGGAATAAAAGTGACCCATTTTTTTTTTTTTAAAGAACAGTGTAAAAATAAAAAATTAATTGTAAAATAAATAATACAATTTTTTTTTTTTAAATGCGCCCTGTCCCGCCGAGCTCACGTACAGAAGCGAACGCATATTTGAGCAGTGCCCGCATATGAAAACGGTGTTCAAACCACACATGTGAGGTATTGCCATGATCGTTAGAGCGAAAGCTATAATTCTAGCCCTAGACCTCATCTTTAACTCAAAACATGCAACCTGTAGAATTTTGTAAATGTCACCTATGGAGATTTTTAAGGGTAAAAGTTTGTCGCCATTCCACGAGCGGGGAACAACTATGAAGTGTGACATGTTGGGTATCATTTTACTTAGTGTAACATTATCTTTCACAATATAAAAAGAAATTGGGCTAACTTTACTGTTGTCTTATTTTTTAACCACTTGGCAACCACCTGCCGACAAATAACGTCGACAAGGTGGTTGCTTAACTCTGGGAGGACGTTATATAACATCCTCCCAGAATGGCGCTCCCATGCGCCCCCTGGGGCGCGCACACGGGAATCTCCGTGACCGCCGGGTCCAGAGGACCCGGCGCATCACGAATCGCGGTAAATCGCCGCTGATAGCGGCCGTTTACCACGTGATCTCTCCGTCAAATGACGGAGCAATCACTTGTAAACAGACCGGCGTCATGTGATGACGCCGGTTCCTCTCTCCCCTCTCTGTACCGATCGGTACAGTGTGAGAGGAGAGGGGAGGGAGCGGATCATGTCAGCTCCCTCCCCCATGTCAGCTGTGGGCTGGATCTGTGACAATTGCAGTCACAGATCCAGCAATCCATCCATCCCTGCTCAGCCATCCCTGCGCAATACTCTGCAAATTACCCTGCGCAATACTCTGCAAAATACTCTGCAATACCCTGGTGCAATACTCTGCAATACCCTGGTGCAATACTCTGCAATACCCTGGTGCAATACTCTGCAATACTCTGCAAAATACTCTGCAATACCATGCGCAATACTCTGCAATACCCTGCGCAATACCCTGCGCAATACTCTGCAATACCCTGCGCAATACTCTGCAAAATACTCTGCAATACCCTGGTGCAATATTCTGCAATACCCTGGTGCAATACTCTGCAATACCCTGGTGCAATACCCTGCACAATACTCTGCAAAATACTCTGCAATACCCTGTGCAATACTCTGTAATACCCTGCGCAATACTCTGCAATACCCTGCAATACCCTTCGCAATACCCTGCGCAATACTCTGCAATACCCTGCGCAATACTCTGCAATACCCTGCGCAATACTCTGCAATACCCTGCGCAATACTCTGCAATACCCTGCGCAATACTCTGCAATACCCTGCACAATACTCTGCAATACCCTGCACAATACTCTGCACAATACTCTGCAATACCCTGCACAATACTCTGCAATACCTTGCACAATACTCTGCACAATACTCTGCAATACCCTGCACAATACTCTGCAATACCCTGCACAATACTCTGCAATACTCTGCAATACTCTGCGCAATACCCCCTGTGCAATACCCTGCAATACTCCGCAATGCCCTGCAATACTCCGCAATGCCCAGCAATACTCCGCAATGCCCAGCAATACTCCGCAATGCCCGGCAATACTCTGCAATAACCACTTCCCGCCCGCCGGCCGTCATATGACGTCCTTGACTATGTGCAGGGATATCTGAATGATGGGAGCAGCTACAGGCATCATTCAGATATCAGCTTTTTCAGCCGGCGATTCCCTACACCATAACAACAATCATAGCGGCTGTTCCGCTGCTTGATCATTCTTACGGGAGGCGAGAGGGGATGTCCCCCCTGCCCCCGCCACCCTCCGGTGCTTCTACCGACTCACCGCTATGATCAAAGCCAGGATTGTTTTTTTTTTTTTTCAGGCTTCCCAGCCTAGAGGTGAGATGTGGGGTCCTATTGACCCCATATCTTACTGTAAAGAGGACCTGTCATGCCATATTCCTATTACAAGGGATGTTTACGTTCCTTGTAATAGGTAAAAAAAAAATTGGGGTGGAAAAACATGTCAAACTAAAATAAATAAAGTAAAATGAACAATAAAAAAAATTATATTTTTTTTTAAGCGCCCCTGTCCCTGTGAGCTCGCATACAGAAGCGAACGCATACGTAAGTCCCGCCCACATATGAAAACGGTGTTCAAACCACACATGTGAGGTATCTCTGCGAACGTTAGAGCGAGAGAAATAATTCTGGCCCTAGACCTCCTCTGTAACTCAAAACATGTAACCAGTAAAAATATTTAAAATGTCGCCTATGGGGATTTTTAAGTAGCGAAGTTTGGCGCCATTCCACGAGCGTGTGCAATTTTGAAGGGTGACATGTTAGGTATCTATTTACTCGGCGTAACTTCATCTTTCACATTATGTAAAAACATTGGGCTAACTTTACTGTTTTTTTTTTTTAGCACAAAACATTTTTTTTCCGTAAAAAACGCGTTAAAAAAAATTGCTGCGCAAATATCGTGCGAGATAAAAAGTTGCAACGACCACCATTATATTCTCTAAGGTCTTTGCTAAAAAAACATATATAATGTTTTGGGGTTCTATGTAATTTTCTAGCAAACAAATGATGATTTTTACATGTAGGAGAGAAATGTCAGAATTGGCCTGGGTGCTCCAGAATGCCTGAAGGTGCTCCCTGCATGTTGGGCCTCTGTATGTGGCCATGCCGTGTAAAAGTCTCACACATGTGGTATCGCCATACTCGGGAGGAATAGCAGAATGTGTTTTGGGGTGTAATTTGTGGTATGCATATGCTGTGTGTGAGAAATAACCTGCTAATATGACAATTTTGTGGGAAAAAAAAAGAGAAAAAAAAATCTTGATTTTGAAAAGAATTATGGGAAAAAATGACAAGTTCAAAAAACTCACAATGCCTCTTTCTAAATACCTTGGAATGTCTTCTTTCCAAAAAGGGGTCATTTGGGGGGTATTTGTACTTTTCTGGCATGTTAGGGTCTCAAGAAATGAGATAGGCCGTCAGTACTTCAGGTGTGATCAATTTTCAGATATTGGCACCATAGCTTGTGGACTCTATAACTTTCACAAAGACCAAATAATATGCACCAATTTGTACTTATTTTTACCAAAGATATGTAGCAGTATAAATTTTGGCCAAAATTTATGAAGAAGAAATAGTAATTTGCTAAATTTTATAACAGAAACGAAAAAAAAATCATTTTTTTACAGAATTTTCAGTCTTTTTTTCTCTTATAGCGCAAAAAAATAAAAAACCCAACAGTGATTAAATACCACCAAAAGAAAGCTCTATTTGTGTGAAAAAAAGGACAAAAAATTCATATAGGTACAGTGTTGTATGACTGAGTGATTGTCATTCAAAATGTGAGAGCACCGAAAGCTGAAAATTGGTCTGGTTATTAAGGGGGTTTAAGTGCCCAATGGTCAAGTGGTTAATTGAAAAATGGGATTTTTTTCCCAAAAAGTGCGCTTGTAAGACCGCTGCGCAAATACGGTGTGACAAAAAGTATTGCAATGACCGCCATTTTATTCTCAAGGGTGTTAGAAAAACAATATATAATGTTTGGGGGTTTTAGGTTATTTTCTAGCAAAAAAAAATGTTTCTAACTTGTAAACACCAAATCTCAGAAAGAGGCTCGGTCCTTAAGTGGTTAATCCAGACTGGGGGCACTATAATACAGGAGGTGTGTTATTGGACTGATCACCAGGGAGGGGAAAAAAAGAATACTAATGCAGCCACCACATCTAAGGAAGGGTAAGCTGCAATATATTACTTTTTTTGGTTTTGGGTTCCAGACCCCTTTAACATTAAACAGATGTCACTGATGTCTAAATGATAAATTTAGAAGCATCAGTATTCATCAGTCAACTTGACAATAACACTATTTTGCTTACCTAAATGATTCTTATATATATTTAAGCACATACAGTATAAGGATTTTATGTATTTTTTTTTATTTCACTGTTGCTCTGAATGTTTTCTTGTTCAAATTTGTTTATTGAATTTTATAAAATTACAGAGAAATAATAATAAAAAAATAAATAAATAAATAAAGCAACAATCACAGTAATCACTACAATAGGTTCAAAATTAGCATAAGAAATCATATATATATCATGGATCAAGAGACAATTGCTTCACTCAATAATCAGAGTGAGTTACTTCACTTAGTCTAAATAAAGTGTAGACTCAGAATGAGAAATACAATTGAAGCCTTAAAGGTAAACACCTAAGGAGGATAAAGAAATGTATTAAAGCCTCAAAAGGTATGAGACAGAATGATCACTACTATATAACTCTTAAAAATCAAGAATCTGTGCCTAAAAAAATTGAGAGGAGCATATGTAGGTATACTTGTTGAACCTATATATACATGAAAAAATAAATAAATAATAAAAACACAAAAAAAAAAACGACCATATAAACAAGTTGAGAAAAAAAGAAGGGGAAGAGCAGGAAGAAGAGAAGAAGAGAAGGAGAAGAGGAAGTGACAGGAAGAATCCCCGGGGATAAATGCATCAATAGCCATTTGCTTATAGATAGTTACTGCGAGAGAGTATAAAACATCAAGGCATCAACAAGGTGTCATCAAAGTTTGGTGGCAAAAACTGAGTTATCCATGGTTGCCAAATATCTTTAAAGGAATTTATTTTATCTTGAATTATGGCTTCCATTTTGGCATGGACCATAGCTTGGTTAATTCTATGCTTAGTTTCATTTAATACCAAATTGTCAGTTCTCCAGGCTTTAGCTATGGTCTGTTTCGCGGCTGTTGTGATCTGCAATAAAAGTTTAAATTGTTTATAGGTGAGTGTTGCCGGTTTGAGATTTAAGAGTGCTATTGAAGGTACTGGAGGGATAGATATTGCAAACAAGGCTGAGAGTATGAGAAATATATCACTCCAGAACTTTTGAACTACCGGACAATCCCACCAAGTGTGTAGATAGGAGCCAAGATCACCACAGCCACGAAAACATAATGAGGAGTAATTGGGGGCAAATTTTGCAACTCTGGAAGGGACCAAATACCAGCGGGTGAGTACTTTGTAATTAGTTTCCAAAGCTGTTATGTTTTGTGAGGAGGATTTTGTATTATTCCAGATTGCAGCCCAATCAGATATTTCAAGATTAAGATTGAGATCTGCCTCCCATTTAGCTACATAAGAAGGAGGGTCAGAAACAGGTTTAGTGATGAGTTGAGCATAGAGGTTAGAGATCAGTCCAATTGCATGGGGATCATTTTTACATTTGGTTTCGAAGTGTGATAATTTATTAAGTTTGGTTCTGCTTTGGATACAGGGTGTAAAAAAGTTTTTAATCTGCAGATATCTAAAAAGCTCAGAGTTTGGAAGACCATGTTTTTCACATAAATCTGGGAACGGTATAAAGGTAGTCTGGGACGTCAGATCATGAAGATGGATTAATTTAGAGTTAGTCCAGGCTTTAAAAGATTTGGGGAATTTCCAGGCAGGATAAAAAAGGGGATTTTTAATAAATGATAAAAGTGGAGTGTGAGGAGATTGTAGCTCATTTGTTATTTTAAATCTGTTCCAAATAGTTAATGAGTTTTTGGTAACTGGGTTAGTGATTCTTTTATGATCAGAAGGTCTCAGCCATAAAAGATTGGAGATAGAATAAGGATCGCAATCTATTGATTCTAGAGTTACCCAAAGAGGAATTTCCGAGGTTGCATGGTATTTGGTTAATTGTGCTAGTTGGGCCGCGTAGTAGTAGGTAGATAAATTAGGAAATCCCAGACCACCTTTACATTTAGGGAGGTAAAGAGTATGTTTAGGTAAACGGGGTTTAGATGTACCCCAAACATATTTTGTTATTCTACTTTGTAGTATTCTTAAGAAGTATGCCGGTAGAGAGATGGGTAAAACTCGAAAAAAGTACAGAATTTTGGGAAGTATAGACATTTTAATAATATTCATTTTACCTATCCACGATATAGGAAGAGAAGACCAATGTGTTAACAAAGAGGTGATATGGCGTAATATAAGTGGGTAATTGGCTGAGAAGAGTCCTGTAATATGAGACGTGAGGTTGATTCCCAGGTAGGGTAGACGCGTAGTGGACCAGGAAAAGGGAAGGGATACCTGTGCTTGTTGTAATTCTGAGGAAGATAAGGAGATATTGAGTGCTGAGGATTTTTGCAGATTGACGTGCAAACCAGAAATACGGGCAAATTGGTCTAACTTCTGTATTAAGTTAGGAGCAGAGATATGGGGAGAGGACATAAAAAGTAAAATGTCGTCAGCAAATAAGCAAATTTTATGCTGATGTCCAGCTATCTCAAGGCCTTTAATAGATGGATCAGAACGGATAGATTGAGCTAAGGGTTCAATGAGAAGGGCAAATAGAATTGGGGAAAGAGGACAACCTTGACGGGTTCCTCGAAGGATGTTAAATAGGTTGGATTTATAACCTGCATATTTCACATAGGCTTTGGGGTGGTTATACAGTGACGAGATCCAACTAAGGAAGTGGGGGCCAAATCCCCAGCGTTGTAGGACAAATTGGAGGTAGGGCCATGATACAGTATCAAAAGCCTTTTTGATGTCTAGGGATAACAGGCAAAGAGGTATCCGTCTTTTTTGGGCAATATGGGTAAGTAAGGCCACTCTACGTACCGCATCACCAGATTGGCGTTTTGGGATAAAGCCTACTTGGTCCTTGTGGATTAAAGATCCTATTATATTATTTAAACGTGTTGCCAAAACTTTCGCTAAAAGCTTTATGTCCAAATTAAGTAGAGAGATGGGTCTGTAATTGGAGGGAGCTGATTCATCTGAATTTGGTTTAGGGATCATGGAAATAATAGCTGTCAGTGTTTCAGGTCGGAAGGAATGCCCAGAGAGTATAGAATTGAAGGCTTCGGTCAATAGTGGGGTTAATATATGTGCAAATTTCTTATAATACATGGCTGAAAAGCCGTCTGGGCCTGGACGTTTATTTAGCTTAAGAGATTTTATTGCCATGTTAATTTCATCAGTGGTTATAGGGCTTTCAAGGCTATCCCGGTTGACCAAGGGAATAGATGGAAGTGTGATGTGGGAAAAAAAGGAATCTGCAGAGGCCTGATTTAGGGGTTCTTCTTTATTGTATAATGTGGCAAGATGTTTTTGGAAAGTGTGAAGAATTTTTACTGGGTTACTGGTGTAGGTGTCGTGGGACAATTTTAGACGTATCGGTTTGGAGGAGTGTATTGATTTTTTAAGGGCCCGGGCAAGGAGTGTCGTAGGTTTATTGGCTTTAAGATAGAATGAATGCCTATATTTACTTAGCGTTTTAACAGCAGAGTTTGAGAGAAAAAGGTCAAGGTCTAGACGTGCTCTATCCAGGTGTGATTTCGTAGTAGGATTAGGGTTTGCCTGAAAGAGTGCATGGGTTGAGTTAAATTCTGCCTCCAGTTTATGTTGGAGCAGCCGTTTTTCCTTTTTGAGGTATGAGGCTTTTTGAATACATGCTCCACGGAGCACTGATTTATGAGCCTCCCACAATGTCAGAGGAGAGATATCAGAGGTTTTATTAAAAGAAATATAATCTTTTAAGGCTGTCTCTAAATCTGCATAGTGGGATGGGTGGGATAGCATGAAGTTATTTATCTGCCAAGTGGGGTCTTGTGCTTTTGGAATTGCAGAGGTGAATGAGGTTAACACTGCACTATGATCAGTCCATGTGAAGGGTATAATGGAGGAAGAGAGAAGTTCAGGGGCCATAGGTACATTTATAAGTATGTGGTCTATTCGGGAGAGTGAATTGTGAGGATGTGAGTAGAAAGTAAATTGTCGCTTAGCTGGGTTTGCTTCTCGCCAGGTATCTAATAAGTGATGTTGCTGGAGTAATTGTTGAAATGTGCTTTTACGGGAGATAGGTGTGCTAGGAATAGGGGATTTGTCTAAAAATGGATAAAGGACTTGATTCGAATCTCCACAAATTAGTAGCGTGCCAGTTTTATGAGTTTCAACTACCTGTAACAAGTGAGAGAGGAAGGATGAAGGGGTTTTATTTGGGGCGTAGTATGACACCACAGTAACTGGAGAGTCAGTTATATGCCCAGTAAGTATGAGATACCGCCCTTCAGGATCTTTGACCTCTGTCTGAAGTGAGAAGGGAGTTGTGCGATGAAACGCTATCAGTACACCACGCTGCTTTGTGTCAGCCGAGGCTGTAAAAACCTGAGGGTATAGAGAGCCAAAATATTTAGGAGCGGAATTTTTAGTAAAGTGGGTCTCTTGGAGACAAATTACATGTGCCTTTGTTGAAGCTAGTGAGCGAAATGCTTTCGTGCGCTTTTGAGGTATGTTGAGGCCTTGCACATTCAAAGATAAGACATTTAAGGGGGCCATTCACATATCAAGAAATCAATATAAACATACAATATATATGCAAAATATTTAAATATACTTACCCCGGGGAGGAGCTGAGTTCTAAAAGAAAAGATAGAAAAGATGGAAAAAGAAAAGATAGGAAGAAGAATCATATAAGCATTTAATGATAAATCAAGTATGCAGAGAATAATTAAAAATACGGCGTACTGGGCGAGTAGAAAATACAAACCCAGAGGCCAAAAATCTATCCAAGGAAGCCCCTCCAAAAACAGATAGGAGGAGAAACCCAGGGCAGAGTAGTGGGGAGAGCAGTAACTAGCTCTCAGGACCGCAACAGCCACTTAATCATTTATTGAAAAAAAGAAAAATTAAGAAAAAACTTTTAGCACCCGTCTATATATAAAAAAAAAATATATATGTGGTGTAGGGTAGATTCAAGGGGAAAAAAAATTATGTAACAGCGAACTTGCTTAAATAGGGATGAACTATAAGTAATAGTGCTGATAATGGCCGATAGGCCTTCACAAAAAAAAAGGGGGGGGGAAGGAAAATTGAGCAATCTCAGAGCTCCCGTGGAGAGAAGTTCCAAAATAAAACATGAAAAAAGTTGTTTCTCAGTCCATAGTGTCTGCAGGATTCCTGTCAGGCGAGTTGAAGCGAAAGCGTTTAGTAGGACTGTGATGATTTCCATTGCTTTTGGAGTTAGAAGTTTCATTTGCTTTGTAGGATGCAGTTTGCTTGTGTAAAGTATCTGACAAGGAGAATGATCTGTCCAATAGGTGAAGGTCCTGTAGTACCTTTTGCAATTCGTCAGCAGATTTACATCTATATTTTGAACTTAGATGTGTAAACCGTATGGAAAATGGAAAACCCCATTGATATAATATTTGGTTTTGCTGTAGGATCTGAAGGAGGGGTTTCAGTGCCCGTCTTTTAGCAACCGTAGTTGGAGACAAGTCAGTAAAAATTTGATATAGATTGCCTTGGAATATAAGAGAGTCTTTTATACGGGCTGCGGCAAGAAGCTGTTCTTTTGTACGGAAATAGTGAAGTTTCACTATAATGTCGCGCGGTGGTCCTGTAGCTTTGAGAGGAATCAGAGCCCTATGAATTCTGTCTATCTCCAGGCGGTCAATAGTGATTGATGGCTGCAGCTCCTGAAATAGGGCAGTTACTGTGGACTGGAGATCAATAATTGCCTCAGGAATTCCACGAATGCGCAAGTTTGAACGACGGGCCCTATTCTCAAAGTCTTCTAAACGCGAGTTTAGGATGAGATTTTCTGCTTTTAAATCCTCTAGTTCATGCAGGTGGGACTGTACATCAATTTCCATGTGATCTACTCTATCTTCTAGGTCAGAAGTGCGCTGACCTAATTCCCTAATTTCCTTTGACAAACTGCTTGTGATGTGGTCTGAAGTTTTCTTAAGTGCCTTCTGAAGCATCTTTTCAAATTGCTTTAATATGTTTGGGTTAATGGTATCTGTGTTGGTGACCTGTACTGGGTCAGTATATTCATAGTCATTATCATTATCTGTGTCATTCTCCACAAGAGCAGCCTGGGACCGCTGTTTCTGCTGTCTTTGTTTAGCAGTTTGTGAGGTGCTTGTGTGAGGAGAAGGGGGAGGTGCCATTTTCAATGCTGCTCTGGGCTGACTGACTTTGAAATTAGATGTTTTCCTGTTCAAGCGGGCACCCCTTCTAAACATAAATAGACTATTTTGTCTCACCAGCTGTTCCCACACCTGGTTCCACCGGGAACCGAGCTGAACGGGCGCTTTATTTGGCTGTGGAGTCCTGAGAGTCACGGAGCTTCAGCAGGGCATGTCTGTCTCCGCTGGCGCCGCCCTGCCCCCCCATGCTCTGAATGTTTTATCATAATATTACAATGAATGTTTTATTATAATATTATATTATATTGAATGGATGAATGCAAAAAAAAAAAATTGATTTTAATACTAATTATTATTTTTAATACTGTCATTGTAACAGATAATTGCAGTATTAAAGAAATACACAATGCCCCTTTCAGGCTGCTGTAGCATCTGCAATGTCATATGTAGGCTGAAGACTTATTTTGCTAATAAAGCCTCTGCCTGCATATGACCACTATGTCATAGCAGCTCAAGTCCCCAGCAAGAGCCCCACACTCCTCCTCTTCCTCATATCTCACTTTCTGTGTCCACTGCAATACGTAAGGCCTCTAGTGACAGATGGGGAGGTCTCAAAAGGTGTTTTAGAGGCTTACATTATGCCACTTAAAGCAGGGAAAGTGGTCATGGGGTCAGGCAGAGACAGAAAGTTGCAATAAATACTCCACACTGTGCCTGTGGTTTACAGTTAGGCTAGGTTCACACTGCTGCGATCTGATTTTGACTTTCAGTGCAATTATGCAGTGCAACTTGGATGCTAATTTTAAATGGTTTACATATTTTTTTGGGGGCCAAACTTGTGCTGGAATCACACCAGAATCGTGCTGTGCTGCACTGCATTGATGTGAATGGGCACCATTGAAAACAATGAGATTTCCATTGTCATGTGACTCCATGAGACACAAGTCGCATCTGAAATTGCACTAGTGTGTATGGATTCCTAATACTTAGGAGGTGAGCCTTGTGACATGACTTGCCAAATTTATGTTACAGGCTTCTTGCTCCCCCAGCACTTTTTGTTTCCCCAATTTATTAGAACAAATGGTTCCTTGCTTGCTTTACAAAATAAGTGAAGCATAAAGCACATTTGTAAAGTACACAGCTATTTTTTCGTCTGCTTGTTTTAATTCATGGTATAGCCATGGTTATGGGATTCTAAATCTATACAATACAGAGCAGATATAACAAAGTTCTTTTAAATTTTGTGGCAATTCCAGACAATTTCCATCATTCAAAAGAACAATCATATTAGAACTGTCCACTACATTCTGACAGCCATAGTTAAATGTTTCCCAGTTTTCTGCAACCAGAAAGTGGCATTGTTACAGTTATAATAGTTTTTGTGTAGTTGCTGGAAACTGGAAAGCTTCCAATTCATAACCAGCCCAACATTTCCTGGATATTCCTGTTAAACTTAAGCATTCATTAGGTTTACAAACTTTTTTTACAGTGCACTATGCTTCATACTGTATATGCTAGTAGGGACTGAGCCGAACACCCCCCCGGTTCGGTTCGCAGCAGAACATGCGAACAGGCAAAAAATGTGTTTGAACACGCAAACACCGTTAAAGTCTATGGGACACGAACATGAAGAATCAAAAGTGCTCATTTTAAAGCTTAATGTACAAGTTATTGCCATAAAAAGTGTTTGGGGACCTGGGTCCTTCCCCAGGGGACATGTATCAATGCAAAATCTTTTTTTTAAAACAGTCGTTTTTTTAGGAGCAGTGATTTTAATAATGCTTAAAGTTAAAAAATAAAAGTGAAATATTCCTTTAACCACTTGCCGCCCGCCCTATTGCAAAATGATGGCGGCAAAGTGGTTTCAATATCCTGACTGGACGTCATATGACGTCTTCAGGATATTGAGCCGCTGCGTGCCCCCGGGGGCGCGCATCGCGGCAATCGTTGTTGCTGGATGTCAGTCTGACACCCCGCAACACCGATCTAGGTAAAGAGTCTCCGACGGAGACTCTTTACCACGTGATCAGCTGTGTCCAATCACGGCTGATCACGATGTAAACAGGAAAAGCCGGTGATCGGCTTTTCCTCACTCGCGTCTGTCAGACGCGAGTAGAGGAGAGCCGATCGGCTGCTCCTCTGACAGGGAGGGTTTGTGCTGATCCATTATCAGTGCAGCCCCCCGAGGATGCCCACACTGGACCACCAGGGATGCCACCAGACCACCAGGGATGCCCACCATAAGGTATGCCACCCTAGACCTATCAGTGCCCATCCGTGCCGCCTTATCTTGCCCATCAGTGCCGCCTCATCAGTGCCCGTCAGTGCAGCCCCATCAGTGCCCATCAGTGAAGGAGAAAAACATACTTATTTACAAAGTTTTGTAACTGATACAAAAAAAAACATTTTTTTTCACAATTTTCGGTCTTTTTAATTTTTTTTAGCAGAAAATTAAAATCGCAGAGGTGATCAAATACTACCAAAAGAAAGCTCTATTTGTGGGAACAAAATGATAAAAATTTTGTTTGGGTACAGTGTAGCATGACCGCGCAATTGTCATTCAAAGTGCAACAGCGCAGAAAGCTGAAAATTGGTCTGGGCAGGAAGGTGTATAAGTGCCCTGTATGTAAGTGGTTAAATTTCGTACCTGGGGGGTGTGTATAGTATGCCTGCAAAGTAGCGCATGTTTCCCATGTTTATAACAGTCCCTGCACAAAATGACATTTCTAAAGGAAAAAAAGTCATTCAAAACGACTCGCGGCTATAATGAATTGTCGGGTCCCGGCAATACAGGTCTGGTATGGATATTAAGGGGAACACTGCACCATTTTTTTTTAAATAGCGTAGGTGTCCCCCTCAAAATCCATACCAGACCCTTCAGGTCTGGTATGGATTTTAAGGGGAACCCCGCGCAAAAAAAAAAATGGTGTGGGGTTCCCCCCAAAAATCCATACCAGACCCTTATCCGAGCATGCAACCTGGCAGGCCACAGAAAAATAGGGGGGACGAGAGAGTGCCCCCCTCTTGAACCGTACCAGGCCACATGCCCTCAACATGGGGCCCCCCTCTGACACAACAAGGAAAGGCCGGGGTTACCCAGTGACATGTACGGGTGACCCCCCCCTCTGACGCAACGCAGGTTTCCCTGGTATGAATATTAAGGGGAACCCCGAACCAAAATTTATAAAAGATGCGTGGGGGGTCCCCCCAAATTCCATATCAGGCCCTTCAGGTCTGGTATGGATATTAAGGGGAACACTGCACCATTTTTTTTTTAAATAGCGTAGGTGTCCCCCTCAAAATCCATACCAGACCCTTCAGGTCTGGTATGGATTTTAAGGGGGACCCCACACCCCAAAAAAAGAAATGGCATGGGGTTCCCCCCAAAAATCCATACCAGACCCTTATCCGAGCACGCAACCTGGCAGGCCACAAAAAAAGAGGGGAGACAAGAGAGCGCCCCCCCTCTTGAACCATACCAGGCCACATGACCTCAACATGGGGCCCCCCTCTGACACAACGGGGAAAAGCCGGGGTTACCCAGGGACATGTACGGGTGACCCCGCCCCCTCTGACGCAACGCGGGTTTCCCATTGCGTCAGAGGGGGCAGGGTCACCCGTACATGTCACTGGGTAATCCCGGCCTTTCCCCGTTGCGTCAGAGGGGGAAGGGGTCACCCGCGCGCTGACGGGGGGCCCCACCCTCAGATAAATAAGAGCTGTCAGGCTGGAGCACGTCATTCATCGGGTGCCTCCCAGGTACAAAATTTAAAGGAATATTTCACTTTTATTGTTTCACTTGAAGCATCATTAAAATCACTGCTCCTGAAAAAACGGCCGTTTTTAAAACTTTTTTTTGCATTGATACATGTTCCCTGGGGCAGGACCCAGGTCCCCAAACCCTTTTTTATGACAATAACTTGCATATTAACCTTTAAAATGAGCACTTTTGATTTCTCCAATAGACTTTTAAAGGGTGATCCGCGGCTTTTGAATTTGCCGCGAACACCCCAAATTGTTTGATATTCGGCAAACGGGCGAACAGCCAGTGTTCGAGTCAAACATAAAGCTCATCCATATATGCTAGTATATATCAGAATTTTAAAAGCATAACAGTATACTGAAACAACAATGTAATAGACATGTCTATTACAGGATCAAGTAGACATAAATTAATTTGACTAGAAAAGTTTGATGTTGTTTGGCTGTACATTTCTATCAACTTCTTTTGTTTTATTGATTTTTTTTTTAAATCCTTATTATACAAAACATCATGGAGCAATTATGTTGTACAAGAGGAGACATGTGTATTCATACACCGTGAGCAATTAGTTCAAGTCTAATAACAAAAGATTGAGAATGGCATTGGTAAAGTCTGTTAACCACTATTTGGCTCCAATAGTGATGAAAAGAAATACCATGGAGTGATAAACTTGTAACCACCTTCATGGTTTACAAAATTAGAACATTGTACTAAAGGAAAAGAAAAAGACCTGGGTCACCTCTACCTAGGCAGAGGTACCTAAAATAAAAAGTGGGTGTGGGATCCCAGGGGGACATCCATGAGTCCCAAGGCATAGGATCAATTCACCTTAATAGTCCTGAGCTAATCTTCAGGAGACATTCCTATACTCTGAGGAAAAGATAAAGCATACCCAGTAAAACTACATCTTCCTTAATTTTGTAATTACAAGTAGCGATAACTTTTTCCATGAAACATAAACGAGGGAGGAGAGGCTAGTTTCCATTTTAGCGGAATCTTGCAGCATTGATCAGGTGACTCAATATCAAAAGTGTTGTCACGTACTTCAGGTCAGAGGGAAATTCCAACATCCCTTTCCCATTTGAAAAGAAACCGTAGAACATGTTCAGTGGGTGGTTGGTTCAGCAATTTGTATGAATAGGACAAGGCGTGGTCTAGGGGACAATAGTCTAAACAAACATGCTCAAACAAAGTTGGGGATGCAGTCAAATCTTGGGATTTAGGTAGAGTTAAAATGTCTGATTTGAGTTGCTCTCCATAAAGATATTTGTGGATTTGTCAGAGCCTAAATTTTGGATTCTGTTTTTCAGGCACCAGAATGTAGAAAGTGTTGTATTCTAAACTTGTTTACTTGTAACAGAGGCTGAAATGCAACGATCAGTTGTTCTGGAAGGGAAAGAAGGGTGGCGGAGAATCGAGGAGTAGAGGGAGGGGTTGTGACCTACTCGGGAAAAGCTTTTGACCAGTGCCAAGGTCTGGAGTGTCACTTCCAAGGGATGTCAAGAAGCTATAGATAACAGCAAATATGGCAGCCACATTAAACTGTGTATTGGGTACTAGGGATGAGCCGAACACCCCCTGGTTCGGTTTGCATCCAGAACATGCGAATGGACCGAAAGTTTGTGCAAACTTTCGAACGCCGTCAAAATCTATGGGACTCGAATGTGAGGAATCAAAAGTGTGAATTTGAAAGGCTAATATGCAAGTTATTGTCCTAAAAATGGTTTGGGGACCCGGGTCCTGCCCCAGGGGACATGTATCAATGCAAAAAAAAGTTTTAAAAACTGCAGTTTTTTGGGAGCAGTGATTTTAATGATGCTTAAAGTGAAAAAATAAAAGTGAAATATTCCTTTAAATATCGTAAATATCGAAAGTTTGTGCAAACTTTCGAACGCCGTCAAAATCTATGGGACTCGAATGTGAGGAATCAAAAGTGTGAATTTGAAAGGCTAATATGCAAGTTATTGTCCAAAAAATGGTTTGGGGACCCGGGTCCTGCCCCAGGGGACATGTATCAATGCAAAAAAAGTTTTAAAAACTGTAGTTTTTTGGGAGCCGTGATTTTAATGATGCTTAAAGTGAAAAAATAAAAGTGAAATATTCCTTTAAATATTGTATCTGGGGAGTGTCTATAGTATGCCTGTGAAGTGACACGTGTTTGCGCTGTTTAGAACAGTCCCTGCACAAAATGACATTTCTAAAGGAATAAAAGTCATTTAAAACTGCTTGCGGCTTTAATGTGATGTTGAGTCTCGGCAATATAGATGAAAATTATTGAGAAAAACGGCATGGGTACCCCTCTCCCCCCCCCAGCCCATTACCAGGCCCTTTGGGTCTTGTATGGATATTAAGAGGAACCCCGCACCCAAATAAAAAAAAGAAAAGGCATGGGGCCCCCAGGCCCTATATACTCTTAGCAGCAGTATACAGGCAGTCCCAAGAAAGACAGGGACTGTAGGTTTGTTCTTAAGTTGAATCTGTTTGTAATTTGGAACAGGAAGGCTTATCATCACCCCTGTAACATTTGTTTTGCTGTCTGTGCCCCTGTTCAGAAGATTTCCCATCACTTTCTGGCCCAATGACAATTGGATTTTGAAAATTTGGGGTTTTTAGGGGAACAAGGTGATGATAAAAGAGAACAACAGGAACGGTCTGCAGTGAGATCTAGCTGAACACTGTGCACAGGATACAGTACTGAATATACTGCAGCTAACTGAATCAACTGCCTGCCTGTAGTATATTAGGAAGAGAACAACAGGAACGCTCTGCAGTGAGATCTAGCTGCACACTGTGCACAGGATACAGTACTGAATATACTGCAGCTAGCTGAATCAACTGCCTGCCTGTAGTATATTAGGAAGAGAACAACAGGAACGCTCTGAAGTGAGATCTAGCTGCACACTGTGCACAGGATAGAGTGAGATCTAGCTGCACACTGCACAGGATACAGTACAGAATATACTGCTGCTAACTCAATCAACTGCCTGCCTGTAGTATATTAGGAAGAGAACAACAGGAACGGTCTGCAGTGAGATCTAGCTGCACACTGTGCACAGGATGCAGTACTGAATATACTGCAGCTAACTGAATCAACTGTCTGCCTGTAGTATATTAGGAAGAGAACAACAAGAACGCTCTGCAGTGAGATCAAGCTACACACTGTGCACAGGATACAGTACTGAAAATACTGCAGCTAACTGAATCAACTGCCTGCCTGTACCGAGTCCCCAAAGTCACCAGAGAAATTACCGTTTAACATCAGAGTCTATGAAAGGGGTGCCCGGCTTTGAAAAATCAGTGCTCCCCGGCCGTAGGTTCCCTCGGACAACAAACTCTGCACACTTGTAGAGGAAGAGTGGGGCTACATGTGTGCCGGTACCGGGTCCCCAAAGTCTGGGAGATCAGGTGCAAAAAGGTGACTCGAGTATAAGCCGAGGGGGGCATTTTCAGCACAAAAAAATGTGCTGAAAAACTTGGCTTATACTCGAGTATATATGGTATATATATATATATATATATATATATATATATATATATATATATACAAAGCCTGGAATGTATATATATACTAAATATACTGGATCTAACTGAATCAACTGCCTGCTCAATCTAGCTAACTGAAATTAAATGACACTCACTCTCTCTCTCTCTCTCTCTCTATCACTCTCTCCGCCGCCGCAACACACTACACAAGGCCGACGTGCAGGCGGCCTTATATAGTGTGGGGCATTTACTTCATCCCCTGAGCCATAATTGGCCAAAGGCGTTTAACATGGGAGTCCATGGAAGGGGTGCCCAGCTTTGAAAAATCGATGCTCCCCGGCCGTAGGTCCCACAGACAAAAAGCTTTGAACACTTATAGAGGAGAAATGGAGCTACATGTCTGCCAAGTTTCGGGTCCAGGGAACCTACGACCGGCCAGTCCTGGGTCCCCGAAGTCACCAGAGAAATGACCGTTTAACATCGGAGTCTATGAAAGGGGTGCCCGGCTTTGAAAAATCAGTGCTCCCCGGCCGTAGGTCCCCCGGACAACAAACTTTGCACACTTGTAGAGGAGGAGTGGGGCTACATGTGTGCCGGTACCAGGTCCCCAAAGCCTGGGAGATCAGGCGCAAAAAGGTGACTCAATTATAAGCTATGGGGGGCATTTTCAGCACAAAAAAATGTGCTGAAAAACTTGGCTTATACTCGGGTATATACGGTATATATATATATATATATATATATATATATATATATACAAAGCCTGGAATGTGTATATATATATACTAAATATACTGGATCTAACTGAATCAACTGCCTGCTAAATCTAGCTAACTGAAATTAAATGACACTCTCTCTCTCTCTATCTCTCTCTCCGCCGCCGCAACACACTACACAAGGCCGACGTGCAGGCGGCTTTATATAGTGTGGGGCGTTTACTTCATCCCCTGAGCCAATTATGTCTCTCTGTGCTGACGGCTCTGTGATTGGCCAAAGCATGCGGGTCATAGTGCATGCTTGGCCAATCATCAGCCAGCAATGCACTGCGATAATGCAGTGCATTATGGGCCGTGACGTGCCACTCAAATTTGGCGCGAACGCCACATAATGTTCAAAATTCGGCGAACGAGCGAACAGCCGATGTTCGAGTCAAACTCATGTTCGTCTCAAACTCGTAGCTCATCCCTTTTGGGTACCACACTTGATCCAGTTCCAGTTGCAACCATAATTCAGTAGCTGCATGCTTATTCCACGCTATGGCTCTAGCCATGTGGACCACTTTTTAAAAAATATTGTAATAATATTATTATTCTAATTCATGTTTGTCAATTGTTTTAAAATGTCTGGGTTGGGGTTAGGTATTTTTTTTTTTTGGGGGGGGGTATATTTTACTTTCTGTTGATAGGGTATATTTAACATTTTGGAGTGCACAGCATACGCAGTCAAAGCTGTCCTTTGTTGTTTAGCATGTCACTGCCTACTTGAGCAGTAAAGAAATGTTCAAAAAAACACCGCACATTTATCTCCATTATTGCTATAGTGCTTATTAAATGTACAAATCCCCTGTATTAAAAAAAAAATGTCAGGCATAAGTGAGGTAGTAGAGGGCGATAATGTTCTGCAGGACAAAGCAGTTGTCAAGTTGCACAACTAGGAGGAAGGACACTGTCAGGAACGACTATGGAGATCGAGATGCTAAGAGGGCTCCCCTTGCGGCTGAGTGCAGCGCGACCCTGAACTTGGGAACAGGAAGCGCGGTGCCCACAGAAGCACGGTTGGCCAGGTGCTTGTTTGCAGTCTGATGAGCTCAGCCACTGGGGGATGGCTGAGGCAGGCAGAACTGAGCTTGTTGTATTTAAATGAACGGAGATACCAGAAGCCAGGCTGGGGGTCAAACACAGGTAGGTCAGTCCAGAGCATATAAAGGGGCGAGCCAAGGTCATACACGAGCAGGGTCCAGGTACAAGCCGAGGGTCAAGCCGGGTGGTCAGGAAGCAGGAGCAGAGTCCAGAAGCAGGCCGAGGGTCAAATACAGGAGATCAGGAAGTGAGGTCAAAGCAAGCTGGGTCACAACGGATAAGCACGGATCAGGAAACAAGGTCAAGGTACACAGGAGACTGAAGAGATAATCCAGCAATGAGAAGCTCCAGCAGCAGGCTTAAATAGACCAGGAAGTTAGTCATTTGATCTGTTCAGGTTACAAGGAGGAAGTACCACCCACCTTAGTCCCCATGGCGGCCATGATTGTCTTGGGCGGAATTGCCAGTCCTTCTTCGGCCATTTCACTGACAGACACATGTGCCTTTTCTTTCTGTGCTATACAGCCACAGCATTTAGAACCAAGCTCAGAGCAGCCAGTTGTCTGCCAGTGCTGTTAATATGCCCTCCTTCTCCTCATTCATATGTGGGTGGGGCCAGATGTTTGGTACCCAAGGTGGAGAAACTGCACACGGAGACCAAGGAATGTGGCACATTATATTCAACAAAGATAAGCAACGAATGACAATTAGTAGTTAGCGGCAAATTACTGTCTTGTAGTTCCAACAATGTGGGAACAAGGCCTAAATGTCACCGCCAACTCAAGCACAACAGGTCTTTAGAAATAGGATTCTTGGAACAGTCTCTATTCAGGAGAGGACGCATGGGTAAGCTTCCAATATCAGGCAGCAACAGATGAAGGAGGTGGCTGATAGGCGGTGCAGCGACAATAGCACCCAGGGGGCTGATTTTATTTTCTAGCCCCAATCCCAGAGTATACTAGTTAGTGGAATCAGTCATAAAAACTCTACTCTGTCCCTTCTCCACTGGAACCTTTTCCGGCGTTAGACACACTGTCCCTCGCAGCAGGTTCCTGTTCCTAACTTAGCCACTTTGCAAATGTGCACCAACTGCCATGGGACAGTGCTATTTATTAGGCGATGGGGACGATGGGGAGGAGGGTCCAGAGGTAGAGATAGTCAATTAGTGGTAGTGTCATGGATATGCAGTAATGTTTGTCTGTCAGCTTACCTTCCTCCTCATGTGTTCATCTTAGAGGCCAGACTCTTCTCACCTGGCTGCTTTTATAATCTCTCCTCCCAGTCTGGCTCCACCCCAGGCCCTATCACAGAACTCTATATTAACCTGTGAACTGCAAGTCTGTCTTGCTGATCAACGTGTTTGTTTAAGCATTGCCTGCCGTGTGCTACGTCTGTCTCTCTGTTACCGATATTGGCTTGTTCCCGACTATTCCTGTCTGCTTGTGACCTTGACCTTCAGCTTGTCCTTCGTTTATCCTTGTCTGCTTGTTGCCCTGACCTTGGCCTTTCCCCTCACTATTCTTGTATCCTGTGCTGCTGCTTCCCCTCTATCCTCCTTACCCTACGGAGCGTGAGCTAGGGGACTCTAGGGGCCGCGACCTGGACCCAGCTGCAGCGTAACATCCTCACCACTAGAGGCTCTGGTGAAAACCTGCTGGGTCTTAGACTACGCGCCCTGGGGAATCTTGGCTCTAGCTTCCTGTGGATCCCTGTTGTGCTCCACTGGTCCCGCTTTCCACAACCACCCAGTATCCCATCCGCAGCCGTCAGCCACAGGGTTCACTACCTTGTGGTGCACTCCTAACCCCCAACAGTGTGCATCTGTCATCTGGCCACAGGTGACCTGACAGGTAGGTTGACTAAAGCATATAAACACAGGGTAAGTATAGTAACAAGTCCTATTTGCAATCTCGGAACACCCAATAAGAGGACAGTATGCGACCAGTCTAAATTACGTGGCATGTTCACCAATGCCAAGAGCCTGGCGGACAAGATGAGAGAACTAGAGATACTGTTGTACGAAAAGGATTTAGATTTTGTGGGAATTTTAAAGACTTGGTTTAACAGCTCTCATGATTGGCTGGCAATCATTCAAGGGTATTCCCTTTATCGCAGGGATAGAGAGGGTAAAACAGGGGGAGGGGTATGTCTGTATATCAAGAATAGTGTACAAGTTAATGTGAGAGATTACATCACTAAGGGAGCTAGGGAGGAGGTGGAATCCTTATGGGTAGAGCTCCAAAGGGATGAAACTAAGGGGAAAATAATACTGGAAGTATGCTATAGGCCCCCTAATCTGAGGGTGGAGGGGAAGACAGACCACCTATCACAATTTGGATTAGCAGCAAGGATGTGAAGTGTCATCATAATGGGGGATTTTAATTATCCAGACGGAAGGAACCGCACATTCGTCTAAGGCTCGCCAATTTGTCTTACAGGACAATTTCATGGGTCAGATGGTAGACGCACCAACTAGAAGCAAAGCGTTACTAGACCTACTGATTACCAACAATACAGACCTGATCACAGATGTGGAAATAAGGGGCAATTTAGGAAACAGCGATCACAGGTCAATTAGCTTCAGTATAAATCACACAAATAGGGCAATACAAAGACACTGAAGTTCCCTAAACTACGAACCTTGCTAGAAGATATAAATTGGGATAAAATCTTACTAACAAAGAACACGGAGGAGAGATGGGTTTGCTTTAAGAGCATATTAAATAAGAGCATTAGCCAGTACTTCCCATTGAGAAATAAATTTAAAAGAGAGAACAAAAGTCCTGGATGGCTTAACTCCAATGTAAAAATGCATATAAAAGCGAAGGAGAAGGCCTTCAAGAAATACAAGGCTGAGGGATCATCATCAGCATTCAGACTTTACAAAGAATGCAAAGAAATGTAAGGATGCAATTAGGGTGGCTAAGATAGAACTCGAAAGACACATAGCGGAGAAGAGCAAAAAAAATCCCAAGAAATTCTTTAAGTATATAAACAGTAAAAGAGGTAGGACAGACCTTATTGGCACCAAGAATGATGAAGGGAATCTGGTTACTAAGGATGGAGAGATGGCGAAGGTATTGAATTCATTCTTCTCCTCAGTCTTCACAAGGGAATTAAGGGGCTTTAGTAACCAAAACTGCAGTGTTTATCCTCATGACACATCTCAGGAAGCACCCTTATGGCTAACAGAGGACAGAATTAGAAATAGACTTGGACCGACCGCCGTCGTTATGCCATAACCCCTGTATCCACTTCTTCAGCGAGCGGTCCGCTTTCAGATAAAAGTGGTCTCTGCAGCGGATTCGCCGCAAGATCACTTTTATCGGCCGCGTGAGAGGGCCCCCCGCCGCGCTCCTGTGCCCTCCGCCGGTTACCTGAGCAGTCGGTAGTGGTGGAGGCGATCGGGTCCTCTTCCATGTGTGATATGGAGATAAGTGGGGGGAAGATGGCCCCCACCCATCTCCATACCATTACAGGGCGGAAGCGACGTCAAAATGCCATAGCTCTTAAAGAGACTTTTTTGTTTTTTCAAATTACATTTAATTAAATTTTGATTTTTTTATTGCATTTTAGTGTAAATATGAGATCTGAGGTCTTTTTGTCCCCAGATCTCATATTTAGGAGGACCTGTCATGCTTTTTTTTCTGTTACAAGGGATATTTACATTCCTTGTAATAGGAATAAAAGTGACACCATTTTTGTTTTTAAAAGAACAGTGTAAAAATAAAAGGTAAAATAAAAAAATAAAATGAATTTAACCACTTGCCGCCCGCCGGCCGTCAAATGACGGCTGGAGAGTGCGGCTCTTGTTCTGTGTGGGCGTCATATGACGTCTTCGCCCTCCCGGGCCACTAGGTGGTGCGCGCGCGCCGCCGGCGCCACGCGCACGCACCCGCTGCGTCACTGGGGACCTGATGCGCGTGCTTGCCGGTCGCGAAGTCCGCCGGGCACCCGCGATTGCCCAGTAACTGAGCAGGACCATGGATCTGTGTGTGTAAACACACAGATCCATGTCCTGTCAGAGGAGAGGAGACCGATGGTGTGCTCCTTGTACAGAGGAACACCGATCGGTCTCCTCCCCTTGTGAGTCCCCTCCCCCTACAGTTAGAATCACTCCCTAGGTAACATATTTAACCCCTTGATCTCCCCCTAGTGTTAACCCCTTCCCTGCCAGTCACATTTATACAGTAATCAATGCATTTTTATTGCACGGATCGCTGTATAAATGTGAATGGTCCCAAAAATGTGTCAAAAATGTCCGCTATGTCCGCCGCAATATCACAGTCACGATAAAAATGGCAGATCGCCGCCATTACTAATAAAAAAAAATAATAATAAAAATGCTATAAATCTATCCCCTATTTTGTAGACTCTATAACTTTTGCGCAAACCAATCAATATACGCTTATTGCGATTTTATTTACCAAACATATGTAGAAGAATACATATCATCCTAAACTGAGGAAAAAATGTATATTTCTTATAGCAAAAGGTGTTTTTTTTCAAACTTGTCACTCTTCTTTTGTTTATAGCCCAAGAAATAAAAACCGCAGAGGTGATCAAATACCACCAAAATAAAGCTCTATTTGGGTACAGTGTAGCATGACCGCGCAATTGTCACTCAAAGTGTAACAGTGCTGAAAGCTGAAAAATGGCTTGGGCAGGAAGGGGGTGAAAGTGTCCTGTATTGAGGTGGTTAAACGCACCCCGTCCCGCCGAGCTTGTGTGCAGAAGCGAACGCATACGTGAGCAGTGCCAGCATATGAAAACGGTGTTCAAACCACACATGTAAGGTATCGCCGCGATCGTTGGAGCGAGAGCAATAATTCTAGCCCTAGAATTCTTCTGTAACTCCAAACATGCAACCTACAGAATTTTTTAAACATTGCCTATGGAGATTTTTAAGGGTAAAAGTTTGTCGCCATTCCACGAGCGGGCGCAATTTTGGAGTGTGACAAGTTGGGTATCAATTTATTTGGCGTAACATTATATTTCATAATATAAAAAAAATTGGGCTAACTTTACTGTTGTCTTATTTTTTTAAATCTACTAACCTTCTATGAGGGGGTGAGCTGCCATCTAGATAAAGGCCCGTAGACATTGTGTATCTGGATTTTGCAAAAGCATTTGACACAGTTCCCCATAAACGTTTACTGTGCAAAGTAAGGTCCATTGGCATGGACCATAGGGTGAGTACATGGATTGAAATCTGGCTACAAGGGCGAGTTCAGAGGGTGGTGATAAATGGGGAGTACTCAGAATGGTCAGGGGTGGAAAGTGGGGTTCCCCAGGGTTCTGTGCTGGGACCAATCCTATTTAATTTGTTCATAAATGACCTGGAGGATGGGGTAAACAGTTCAATATCTGTATACTAAGCTAAGCAGGGCAATAACTTTTCCGCAGGATGTGGAAACCTTGCAAGAAGATCTGAACAAATTAATGGGGTGGGCAACTACATGGCGAATGAGGTTTCATGTGGAAAAATGTAAAATAATGCATTTGGGTGGCAAAAATATGAATGCAATCTACTCACTGGGGGGAGAACCTCTGGGGGAATCAAGGATGGAAAAGGACCTGGGGGTCCTAGTAGAATATTAATGCATGCCAAACAGAATATTGGCATGCATTAAAAAAGGGATTAACTCAAGAGATAAAGCGATAATTCTCCCACTCTACAAGACTCTGGTCCGGCCTCACCTGGAGTATGCTGTCCAATTCTGCGCACCAGTCCTCAGGAAGGACGTACTGGAAATGGAGTGAGTACAGAGAAGGGCAACAAAGCTAATAATGGGCCTGGAGGATATTAGTTATGAAGAAAGGTTACGAACACTGTACTTATTCTCTCTGGAGAAGAGACGCTTGAGAGGGATATGATTTCAATTTACAAATACCATACTGGTGACCCCAAAATAGGGATACAACATTTCAGCGGAAGGGAGTTTAATAAGACACGTGGCCACTCAATAAAATTAGAAGAAAAGAGGTTTAACCTTAAATTGTGTAGAGGGTTCTTTACTGTAAGAGCGGCATGAATGTGGAATTCCCTTCCACAGGCGGTGGTTTCAGCGGGGAGCATAAATAGTTTAAAAAAACTATTATATAAGCACCTGAACGACCACAACGTACAGGGATATACCATGTAATACTGACATATAATCACACACATAGGTTGAACTTGATGGACTTGTGTCTTTTTTCAACCTCATCTACTATATAACTATGTAATTAGCATTGCCCTCACTAAAAATGGCTATTCAGTGCAACAGCATCCAATAAGATGGCTGCTCTCCTGATGGCACCTAGGGAGGCTGCAGAGGAACAAAAGCTTCTCCCAACCTTCATTCTATTGCATAGTGTCTGCCAAAACAGCACCACCTACAGACGGGAGGCTGAAATGCACCTTCCTACACATCTCTTCTATTAATCCTGCCAGGTTCCACAAACTGGTAATTAGGAATCGTGGAATTATTTGATTACATGATCAACTTGTTAAAGGAGGATGAACTTAGGTGTAAGCATCCTCCTTTAGATATTGCGGATTAGGAAGGTAGTGCCATGACCAAAGAGGGAGAGGAGGGTTCAGTCACACATCAAAATAAAATGTATGTATAAATCCGCACAATGAAGAAGAAAGTATGTCAGCAGAGATAATTGAAATGGAAGGGATGGGGACAGAGGTCCAAAAAAGAATATATAAAGCAGCTGCCTCTACATATTATTCCACCTAAGTGGAGTAAATGAGTAAATGGGGTTAAAAAGTAGGAGTGGCGCTATTTTATTAATGATAATCTATTATCTATTATGTTCTCAAAAAACCTTCCCTAAAGTGCAGTGGTGAAAATTATTAAAAATAAATGAAGTGCTATAATATTAATAAAGTGCATACGTGTCTGTGCAATGATTTGTGATATTCTTACATACAAATCCTAAAACAAAACATTGTGATCCAATATGTGCAAACTGGCAAAAAAGTGCAATAATCCTATAGAAATAAATAGATATAAAACCAATACATGCAGACTGGCAAAATGCAATGTCCAAAATGAATAAATAGAAGAACAAATCAGCCGATATGTGCAATAATCAAAGTTCCATCGTGAAAAAAAAAATATGTTATATATATTTATATATATACGGTAAGTCAAGTGTTTGTTATTTCAAGTGCTGAATAATCAGATCCGTGCTGGTGCCAGGTGAGAAGCCTTTGCTATATTCCAGAAGTGATCACAGCAATCAGTGCTCTTATAAAGCCTGCACTCACCGAATATTCCACCCCCTCTTGGGGTATGAGGCATTCACAGTGTGTTCCACTGTGTAGCACTCTGGCGGTATCTCGTCCTCCCTGCGCTGCTGGTGGTGCTTCAGATGTTGCCCATATACAGGAGAAAGGAGCCCCAGATGACATCAGACAGACGAAACCGGTAGAGCAAGCAGAACGTCACACCACTTCCAGTCGGCAGACTTCTAGTGTCAGCACTACATGCTTTTTGATCTGCTCAAATGTGAGTACCTTATTTTAAAGTTTTAAACGATAAAAGTTTTTTAAACGATAAAACACTATCTGGGGCTCCTGTACTGTAGCATTACAAAAAATTTTAACCACACACTATGTTTTAGTTATGTTAGTATTTACAGTATCAGTATTTTTTTATTTTATCACAGTGTACTTAAACACGAAAAAATTCATGAAATAGACATGGCTATTAACCACTTCCCTACCCAGCCATAGTCAAATGACGTCCACAGATGGGATCTCCCATCCTGGGTGGACGTCATATGACCTCCTGGCTTTGTAGGGGGATATCTGAATGATGCCTGCAGCTAGAGGCATCATTCAGATATCCTTTTAAAGTGCCAGCGATTCTGTGCACCATAAGAATGATCATAGCGGCGGATCCGCCGCTTGATCGTTCTTATAGGAGGCAGGAGGGGACATCCCCTCCTCCCGCCGCCATCTGGTGCTTCTCTGGGCTCTCCCGTGCGATCGGGGACCCGGAGCGAATCTTCCGGCGCCGTTGGTGGGTCACGTGACGAGCATAGAGATGACTGGTGACCAGATGGTCACCAGTCGTCTCTATGATCGTCGGAGGCCCGGGCGCGATGTGATGACGTCACGCCCGGGTCCTCAAATGTAAACAAAGCCGCCATTGCGGCTGTAAGTATGAGATCAGTGAAAAATGTTTCACTGAACTCATGCTTTCCAGCCTGGAGGAGAGATGTGGGGTCTTATTGACCCCGCATCTCTCAATAAAGAGGACCTGTCACACACATTCCTATTACAAGGGATGTTTACATTCCTTGTAATAGGAATAAAAGTGATCAAAAAAATAAAAAAAATAATTGTAAAAAAATAAATAAATAAGTAAAAAAAAAAAAAATTATAATAATAAAAAAAAAATTAAAACGCCCCTGTCCCCGGTAGCTCACGATCAGAAGCGAATGCACACGTAAGTCGCCCACATATGTAAACGTCGTTCAAACCACATATGTGAGGTATCGCCGCGTGCGTTAGAGCGCGTGCAACAATTCTAGCACTAGACCTTCTCTGTAATTCTAACCTGGTAACCTGTAAAAAAAATTAAAGCGTAGCCTATGGAGATTTTTAAGTACCGAAGTTTGGCACCATTCCATGAGTGTGCACAATTTTTTAGCGTGACATGTTAGGTATCTATTTACTCAGCGTAACATCATCTTTCATATTTTCCCAAAAAATTGGGCTAACTTTACTGTTTTGGTATTTTTTAATTAATGAAACCATTTTTTTTCCCCAAAAAAAGGCGTTTGAAAAATTATTGCGCAAATATCGTGCAAGAAAAAAAGTTGCAATGACCGTCATTTTATTCCCTAGGGTGTCTGCTAAAAAAACATATATAATGTTTGGGGGTTCTGAGTAATTTTCTAGCAAAAGAATGATGATTTGTACATGTAGGAGAGAAGTGCTAGAATAGGCCCGGTATTGAAGTGGTACAAAAAGCCCTGTATTGAAGTGGTTAAAAGATAAAGAAGACACATATTATATTTACAAGAAATGTCAACATCTGCTTTTTAATTTAGTACATAGGGACAAAGCAGAAGGCAAAATTATGAGTCACCCCAGTAGAGAATTCAGAAAGTGGAGTTTCTCTACCAAATTGATCAAATATGAATAACATTGGTGATGTGGGAATAGCCTAGAGACTGCAGCCTTCTGTTCTCACTACCAAAAGCCTTGTGGCATGCAAGCAGCCTCTATGCACCCACGCAAAACTGACTTGGAATGCCAAGGACCATTTCTTCCCATGGTATTGTGGATTGATGTAAAGCAGTTTTCTCCCTGGCTGCAACATCTGACTTCAAAACAAACCTGGTTAGCATGTGCCCAGCGGCATTTCTAATCTGCCATCTTTTATTCTCTGTCCACATTTCCGCTAAAGCCAAAAGAAAAATATTCTGACAATAGCTATAACAGATAGCAAAAACATGTCCTTTAACAACTTTAATTTATAGAGAGAAGTTGCACTGTAACTGTTAAAAAATGTGAGTGAAACTTGCAGTCACAAATGAATAAAAGTATCCTTTGCAGATTACCTGAGTTTCTCCGCTGAGGAAATTAATACAGACAATAAAAAGGCCACAGAAAGAGCAACCTTCGTTATAATGACAGAATGAATCACCCACAGCCAAAAGCAACTTGCTTTATTTTTAAAGACTTGCACTTTTGCCAGTATGATTAAAAAAGTGATTGATTAATCTACCCTGTGGTATGCAAGTCTTCACTGTATGTTTTGGAGTTTATTCCGCACCAAACAATCACTCTTGCCTTTTTTTTTATTTGCTGTTTTGTTTTTAAATGAAAGTGAAAATGTGAAAGATTTATAGGAGCTGCTTTCTACAGAGGTTTATATGCTGCTTATGGAAGGAACAAATTTGAGTTAATTATGTATATTTCATTCTGGTTTAGAAGACTTAATAAGTACAAGGGCAGAAGCTAGGAAATGTTGAAGAGAGTTCTTTGAAAAAAGACAGATGAAACAACAAAATAAATGTATACTTAATAGTGTATTTGTGATGATAGTGAGGTCTGGGGAAATCCAAAAAATTGAGAACATGGAGGAGTCATATTGAGCACAATGCCATGTTCAATTTCCCTATATTCGCTAGGGGTGTGGAATTTAATCGCTGCATCGGTGCATCGCGATTCGGGCGTCCCCGATGCGGCACCGATGCAGGGAAACCTATTAATCAATTACCGGCGATGTCTAGCCCCGCCCCCTCCTCCCGGGAGAGCTGTTGCCTTATTTTTTTTTATTTCCTATGACGCGCTCATGTGACTGCCCGGCCCGCCTCTCTGCTTTCACGTCTCACGTCTCTCCTGGCATCAGAGACGTAAAGGCAGAGAGGAGAGAGGGCAGTCACATGAGCGCAGCATGTACACAGCACTGTTCCCCCGCCGGATTCTGTTCCCTCTGTCTCTCGGCTATCGGAACTCCGCCCCCCCCACAGCCCTGTACATTGCCGCTCCCTCCTACTCACAAATGCAAATTCTTCTAATACCGCCCCGCCTCTCCAGTGCCACTCACGCCTACTGTTTTTTTCACGAATGCTAATGAGCAGAGGGCTGGAGAGGCGGGGCGGTATTAGGAGCATTTGCATTCGTGAGGAACAGTAGGAGGGAGCGGCAATGTACAGGGCTGAGGGGGCGGAGTTCCAATAGTAGCTGAGAGACAGGGGGAACAGAATCCGGCGAGGGGGACCATTCTCGGCACAACAGTTATTCTTTTTTTATACTTACCTGCTGATCTCCTGTAGCACTTCCGCAGTCTGACCATCTCCTGTAGCATGTCCGCAGTCTGACCATCTCCTGTAGCATGTCCGCAGTCTGACCATCTCCTGTAGCATGTCCGCAGTCTAACCATCTCCTGTAGCATGTCCGCAGTCTGACCATCTCATGTAGCATGTCCGCAGTCTGACCATCTCATGTAGCATGTCCACAGTCTGACCATCTCATGTAGCATGTCCGCAGTCTGACCATCTCATGTAGCATGTCCGCAGTCTGACCATCTCATGTAGCATGTCCGCAGTCTGACCATCTCATGTAGCATGTCCGCAGTCTGACCATCTCATGTAGCATGTCCGCAGTCTGACCATCTCATGTAGCATGTCCGCAGTCACTGACCATCTCCTGTAGCATGTCCGCAGTCACTGACCATCTCATGTAGCATGTCCGCAGACACTGACCATCTCCTGTAGCATGTCCGCAGTCACTGACCATCTCCTGTAGCATGTCCGCAGTCACTGACCATCTCCTGTAGCATGTCCGCAGTCACTGACCATCTCCTGTAGCATGTCCGCAGTCACTGACCATCTCCTGTAGCATGTCCGCAGTCTGACCATCTCCTGTAGCATGTCCGCAGTCGCTGATCATCTGTAGCATTTCTGCAGTCTCTGATCATCTCCTGTACTAGGTCTGCACTCTCTGACTATCTCCTGTACTATGTACAAGTTGTTGTCTGCTTTGTTTAGACTTTGCTACATGCAGGGAGTGAAAATATTGTGTATTAAAGCGCTAATGAAATAAATAGTGAAAAAAACAAATAAATTGATAACCAAATAGTGAAAGCTGCAATCAAACAAAGGATTCCTGTGTCCGTGCAAAAGTGAATATACAAATAAATGATGCGCTAATCACCAACCAACTAATATGTGCACACTTAAACATATTCAGATCCTCCGTGCTGAATAAAATAGTGATATGCCTTACTACCACAAAAAATCAAAATTCCCCTATCCACAAGTAGCATAGATAGTATTGTGGAGTAACTTCTTGACCCTTAATATGCAAAAATCCCCAGGTCCATATGCAAATGTATCACTGAACAATACAAATCTTCATAAAAAGAACTATAAACACTATAGTTTATGCAAAATTATTCCTGTGAACGGCATTCTCCTTCTTATAAACACTCCGGTTTTCAAGGTGTTCCCATATACATGTGAACAGAAGAAAGGAAACAGATCATTGCGCAATATGCTTAACACAGGCTCAACCTTTCACAGCTGCAATCCGTACTCACATAACCTCCAAAGATAATCAGCATTGATCAGCTCAGTTTTCAGTGTGCTCCTCACTCAGACTGCTCCTGCAAGCGTCACTTAGGCTCCTCCCCCTACGCGTTACATCACTGACATGTGACTTACTCATGTCAGTGCTCTGCTCTGATGGAGGTACCTTCATAAAAAGTGGTTGGAAAATATACAATTTAGTCAGACACCAAACTCATCTAAATTAGAAGTTCCAGGAGGCTAATAAGACACATTAGATCTGTTATGAGAAACATGCATCAGAAATATATCCAGATTAATATCTAACAAATAGTAATTACATTCTGCTAAATAATATGGTGGTTTTTAGATTGTGAGATGGAAATATATGTGTATTTAGGATAGTTTGCATTACTATGTGTCCGCTGGAGCATAATAACACACTCCAGCACATCCACATCACCACTAGGGATTCGAAAGCCGCAGAACACCCTTTAAAAGTCTATGGGAGAAATCAAAAGTGCTCATTTTAAATATTAATAATATGCAAGTTATTGTCATAAAAAGTGTTTGGAGACCCGTGTCCTGCCCCAGGGGACATGTATCAATGCAAAAAATAGTTTTGAAAATGGCCGTTTTTTCGGGACCAGTGATTTTAATAATGCTTAACCACCTCCCTACTGTGCACGAAAACCCCCTTCCTGCCCAAGCCATTTTTCAGCTTTCAGCGCTGTCACACTTTGAATGACAATTGCGCGGTCGTGCGACATGGGTCCCAAACAAAATTTGTGTCCTTTTTTTCCCACAAATAGAGCTTTATTTTGGTGGTATTTTATCACCTCTGCGGTTTTTATTTTTTGCGCTATAAACAAAAGAAGAGCGTCCAGTTTGGAAAAAAAAACACTATGTTTTACTTTTTGCTATAATAAATACCCATTTTTTTTTTTTTAAATAAAATTTTCCTCAGTTTAGGCCGATACGTATTCTTCTACATATTTTTGGTAAAAAAAAAAATCGCAATAAGCGCGTATTGATTGGTTTGCGCAAAAGTTATAGCGTGTACAAAATAGGGGATAGATTTATAGCATTTTTATTTTTTTATTTTTTTATTAGTAATGGCGGCGATCTGCGATTTTTTATTGTGACTGCGATATTGCGGCGGACACATCAGACACTTTTGACACATTTTTGGGACCATTCACGTTTATACAGCGATCCCTACTATAAAAATGCATTGATTACTGTATAAATGTGATTGGCAGGGAAGGGGTTAACCACTAGGGGGCGGGAAGGGGTTAAATATGTTCCCTCAATGTGTTCTTACTGTGGGGGGAGGGGACTGACTGGGGGAGGTGACCGATGGTTGTCCCTATGTACAAGGGACACGCCATCGGTCCCCTCTCCCTCACAGGACGTGGATCTCTGTGTTTACACACAGAGACCCACTTTCCTGCTCGTTTCCCGGGCAATCGCGGCCGCCAGGCACGCGCACCGGGGCCTTGTGAACGCGGCGGGCGCGCACGCCGCTGGCGGCGAGCGCGCGCCTTCTAGCTCGTTTTAAAGGGAGGACGTCATATGACGTCCTCCCAGAACAAGAGTATCCTCCGCCCGCCGTCAATTGACAGTGGGCGGTGGACAAGTGGTTAAAGTGAAACAATAAAAGTGAAATATTCCTTTAAATTTCGTACCTGGGGGTGTCTATAATATGCCTGTAAAATAGCGCATTTTTCCCGTGTTTAGAACAGTCCCTGCACAAAATGATATTTCTAAAGGAAAAAAAGTAATTTAAAACTACTCACGGCTATAATGAATTGTCGGGTCCTGGCAATACAGATAAAAGTCATTGAAAAAAACAGCATGGGTCCCCCTCCAGTCCATTACCAGGCCCTTAGGGTCTGGTATGAATATTAAGGGGAACCCTGAACCAAAATTTAAAAAAAAATGCATGGGGGACCCCCCAAATTCCATACCAGGCCCTTCAGAAATATATCCAGGCCCTTCAGGTCTGGTATGGATATTAAGGGGAAACCCTGTGCCATTTTTTTTTTAAATAGCGTAGGGGTCCCCTTAAAATCCATACCAGACCCTTTAGGTCTGGTATGGATTTTAAGGGGAACCCCGCGCCAAAAAAAAAAAAAAAGACGTCGGTTCCCCAAAAAATCCATACCAGACCCTTATCCAAGCAAGCAACCTGGCAGGCTGCAGGAAAAGATGGGGGACGAGAGAGTGCCCACTCCCTCCTGAACCGTACCAGGCCACATTCCCTCAACATGGGGAGGATGTCCCCATGTTGATGGGGACAAGGGCCTCATCCCCACAACCCCTGCCCAGTGGTTGTGGGGGTCTGTGGGCGGGGGCTTATCAGAATCTGGAAGCCCCCTTTATCAAAGGGAACCCCCAGATCCCGGGCTCCCCCTATGTGAATTGGTAACTGATACATTGTACCCCTACCATTACACAAAAAGTGACAAAAATGTTAAAAACCACAGTACACAGCTTGGGACAAGTCCTTTATTATAAAGAAAAAAAAAGAAAAAAAATTCCAGCGATGTAAATACATTCTGCAGAGGATACGGAGGAAAAAAAAAAAACAACGCCATCACGATTCTGCTTCCATGGGAGGCATCCGCTGTGACAGCTGTTAAATAGCTGAGGGCGGGGCCACCCGTCACGTACGCGGGTGACCCCTCCCCCCTCTGACGCAATGGGGAAACGCCGGGGTTACCCAGTGACATGTACGGGTGACCCCGCCCCCCCTCTGTCCCTGTGCTTGTGTAATATAAAAAAATCCACCAATCTGTAACGATATAAGCCCTGCTCCAGGCACACAGCTGGTTGCTCTCCTCTCTTCTGTCTCGGCTCACAGCTGCAGTGGGCAGGGCCATCAGCTGGGGAGGCGGGGGAGAGAGGAGAGAGAGAGGAGAGAGAGAGAGTCAACGATCAGCTGGGCGCCAGGAGCCGTTTTTATATTACACAGGCACCGGGACAGATGTTCTAATGGTACAGAGGGGATAATAAGATTTATGATAAGTAAGAGAGGAGCAGAAGCAGGGGGGCCGGCCCAGGTACGAGCAGGGAGGAGAGGGGGAGGAGGACAGAGGACACAAACAGGGAGAGCTGCAGACAGGAGAGCTGCGGCTGACGGAATCACGCAAATAGACCACGGTATCAGGGGCTTAGCAGCCCTGATTATCGTGGTCTGTTTGCAGGGGGGAGGGTATAGCCAGGCAGGATCAGCCAGGTTTTTTAGGGTATACAGGGGGCCAAATGACACAGCACAAGCACTGTGCTGTAAACATGCTTAAGGCTGCTTTTACACTGAGGTGCTTTGCAGGCGCTATTGCGCTAAAAATAGCGCCTGCAGAGCGCCCTGAAAGAGACACTTCTTTCTCTCCAGTGTGAAAGCCTGAGGGCTTTCACACTGGAGCGGTGCGCTGGCAGGACGGTAAAAAAAGTCCTGCCAGCCGCATCTTTGATGCGCTGTAGGAGCGGTGAATACACAGGTCCTACAGCGCCCCTGCCCATTGAAATCAATGGGCAGCGCCTCTGAACCGCCCGCAAAGCGCTGCTGCAGCGGCGTTTTGCGGGCGGTTTTAACCCTTTTTCGGCCACTAGCGGGGGTTAAAAGCGCCCCGCTAGCGTCCGAAAATCGCGGCAAAACTACGGAAAAAGCGCCTCTAAAAATAGCGGCACTTTAACACTAACGCACGCGACACCCCAGTGTGAAAGTACTGTGAAGGACTAGCATCAAAGGTAGAGCTTGAAGGACACCGCCACTCGCTGGGTCTTCTTTTTGAGGGCTTTATTTGCCCATTTTTATTAAAAGAAGTTCAAACAAAATCAAAGGTTTCCCTCGCAGGGGTTTCAACACTCCTTTTCATCAACAAAATTACATTCAGCCTCCTGGCTTATACATACAGCAGTGTTGCTCAGTCCTTCCACTTCAGGCTCTTGTCTGTCTCCTACAGACTATTCCATTGGAAACACCGTCCATTTAGATAGCAGCCCCTCACTGCTCTGACCCTCAGACCTGGGTCTCTGGCTTCCAGTGTGCAGACAACCACTCTCTGGCTTCTCCAGTGCACACTTGCACTCTCTGGCTTCCCCAGTGCACACCTGCACTCGTCGGGAGGGAGGAGCCCAGAATGCTGGTCCTGACTCTACTATCAGGCCCACACACACCTGAACAATCAGTGTGCCGTTGAGTCTCAAAACCCGGATCTAGGACTGGGGATTTCATCCCACCCGGATCTCTAAGAAATCCCCAGGCTCCAGGTCCCAAAGTGGACTTTAGTAAATCATGAGGAAACTGAAAAGCCAGTTTCCTCCCAAACAAGCGAATACCCTGGAGCCCCTCAACCTGCCTGGTTGAGAATCCTGTATTCATACAGTGGTGGGGTACCACACTCTCACATATCCTCCCCCTTGTTTCGATCCAGAGGGCGGAACACACAAGCACAATCTCCTCACTTTGGCATGACCCTGTAAGCTACCACCCACATGGGCCAAATCTTGTCCCATCAGGTGAATTTCTTGATGTCCCCCTGCTACACTTACTCGGGCTCTACAAAGATACTCCCATGCTTTTTTACGAGTATGCTTCCAAAAGCGACGTCTTTCCACTTTCCTTGGGCCTACACTAGCCACCTCAACAGTAGGGAGTTTACTAATCTTGGTACCTTTTTTAATAGGAAGTGGACCTCTGTGCTTTAAGGGTCGGATATCGGTAAAGTTATAAAGGGCTCCCTCAATTTCCACTAGACCACCCTTTTTCTCTTTACTTAATGTAAAAGGAACCACCTTTTTAAACAATGGTTTTGTAATAAGCGGGGGCTCTTTTATTGGGGCGACACTGGTCCCTCTCTGCATTCTATGTACGGGCACCCCCTTACTGTCCAAACTTAGCGTCACTTGTTTCCTCATGTACACTGCATGCTTCATTTTGTCAGTTTCATCACTAACCTCTTCATATGACTGCAGCCTTGTCCTAGTCTCCCCCTGAAGGACATCCTGACTGTCTTGCCACTCTGAGGTTTTTAAGTCATGTGACACCTTGCTGAAATTTGGGCCATTTCCCTCCAACCATTGTTTACCAGGATCCTTCTCAGACCTTAGAAATTCCTCAAACCTCAGGAAATCTTCCCCAGAATTACCCTCCAGAACCTGTATGGGGCCTAATTCTGCTATACCTTTTACCTCTTCTGTGTCAAACCTACCATTCCCTATCTCACTACAGTTTTCAGGGTTTGCTACAACCATATCAACTTGACCCAGACCATCAGGTCTACCATTATTTTTGTTGTCACCCATGGTAACCAAACCATCAAAAATTGTCAATGTGCTGCATTTTTCCTCATGGTCAGAAATATCAATGCATTGGTCATATTTAATTTCACTCATGTTCGGCAGGGCAGTGTCTGGAGAGGAACTACACCCAGCGGAGTGGTTGTCTATGGCAGCTTCATTATACACCAACTTCACTGGCTTGCGATCCTCTGCCAGCAACTGTCCTGACCCCTGGCCATCATCACATAAAACATTTGGACCTGTGACTACAATCACTTCATTTATTGCTGTGCCACCTGGCACTTCCACCAACACCAGCTCATTTGGCGCGGCATCATCCGTTACCATATCATTAGGCCCTTTGTGGATCACAGACATGACCTCTTTTGTGCGTTCGCCGTTACTTGGCGTTTCAATCTTGTGAGCAACATCATCTGCAGCAGCAAGTGCACCGTTGCATATAAGTTGCTCTGCAGGTCCTTCATCTGGCACCACAGAAGTCATGTCTGCTCCACTCTTACCAACAGAGGCCTTTTCCAAAAAAGCCAACAGGTCTTTTGCCGACCTGTCCCAGTCTGTTATCTCTGGGCCCCCAGAGGTACCACATAGTACGGCTCCAACTGCACAAAGAGACCCAGAGGTACAGAATGGCTCAGCAACAGACACATTGCACATGTTACTTTTGTTCAAATCAGACTGTGGAAATACATTTTTAACCATAGCAGGCTGCAATACCACACTCTCACCACCTTGCTCTTGTGGCGCTTCATTAAATGCATGAACACCTTCACACCTGTCATTGCCAGACTGCAATAACCCATTTCCATCATGAGTGTTTTTAAACTTATCAGTTTTAGCATTAAACATTTTATATTCACCATGTTCAGGTACCGTCTTATCCCTTAGAGCGGCACCATAGCTATCCCAGGCAAACTCTGGCTCCAAAATGCAGAGCTCCCTGGGGGTTTCTAGGGACACCTCTGTAGCCTTCATCTCAGTTGCTAGTGGAGATAGCAAACCTTTAACTTCATCCATAGCAATGTTTTTATCTCTAGTCAGCTGCACTAGCCTATTAGCAACTGGACCATCAACTTTAGCCAACACACAATTAGCAGTTTTACCCATCACATTGTCATATTCAAGTTTACCACTTGCCTCCCCACTGGACAGGGCACTGCAGCGAGGCAAGTCCTTTTCTACACAGACAGTGGATCTCTCATTTGGGGTCACTTCCACTCCAGTGTGTACAGTCACATACTCAGTCTTTTCCAAGCATTTACCAGCACTAGTCTTACTCATCACTGTAACAGGGGTTGCCATGTTCATTTGAGTACGTTGTCTATCCTTTATCGCACTTTCACTGGCCAACTCTCCCTGGTGGCCATGGGATGAAACTGCAGCAGCCACTGCAGACTCCTTAGCACCCCCTGCAGGCACAACAGGTACTTCCGCGCTGTTGCCAGAGGTGACTGAAAACATGTTTGCATAAAAATCTGGGCTTTCAGGCAAAGAGTTAAGCCCAGCAACAATATCAGCAGCCGTATTCCACAAACTGGGACAAGAAAAGATCCCATGCCCCAGTTGACCACATTCCTGGCATGGTACTCTGTGACTTTTTCCTGTTGCTAAGGGAGACGACACTCTCCCAACATGCAGAATCTCACTAGTATCTCTAGGGAGATGGTGGGATACCTCTTTCCTGTAGCTCCTCCTTCCGGTTGACACTCGATCTCTCGTTGCTATGGGAGATGGCACTCTCCCCGGTGTACTTTGCTGACTCTCCCAAACACAACGACTTTGCTCTCCTTGAAGTATTGTTGCTTTTAACTTGCCACGACCCTCTGCAGGCAATACTTTTCTCATGTGGTCCGCAGACTTGACATCTCCGCCGTTGCTACGGGCAACCACATACCTCTCAAACTTCCAATCAGCCTGTCGGTCACTCCTAGCACTCAAACCAGGCTTCCAAAACATCATTGAAGACCTTTGTCTGGCTGTGTCACCTTGTATTGGAGACTGAGACAAAGGGCATGTGGAGACAACATGCCCCCACTCTCTGCAATGCAAACAGCACTCTTGATTCTTGACAGGGCCTCCCCACCTGCCTTCACTTGTAAGCTTGGAACTTTGCACATTGATGGCTGGCCTGTTTACACCAGCGTTGCCAGGGGCAACAGCATGCACTTCCCCTTTAACTTGGTCCAGTGCTGCCAGGTGCCGCTTGCACCAATCCACTGCAGACTCAGACTTTGGTGGACTCTCCATACTTGCAGTCAGCTGTGCACTCATTGCACCAGTGTTGCTAGGGACAACACCAGTCCTTTTTCTCCTTCGGCAAACTCTGATCAGGAATGTATGGGGCACGTTCAGGCGGTAACAACCCATCCAGCCACAGAGCTCTGTCTATCATTTCAGCAAACCTTGCTTCTTTTAGGAGCTTTGATCGCCCCATACTTAGTCACTCCAGAACAACTTTACACAGTCCAGGAAAAATTAAGCACTGTGTCTTTAAAGCAAGTTGCTTTTCACTTCATGCAAGCTTTCCTTACCTAAACACACACAGATTATGCAGTCTCATGCACCAAAACACAGTTCATATAACAGATGAACTTACTTGATTGTAGGGATCTCAGATTGTGCTCGCATTCTCCACCACGTGTGAAGGACTAGCATCAAATGTAGAGCTTGAAGCACACCGCCGCTCACTGGGTCTTCTTTTTGAGGGCTTTATTTGCCCATTTTTATTAAAATAAGTTCAAACAAAATCAAAGGTTTCCCTCGCAGGGGTTTCAACACTCCTTTTCATCAACAAAATGACATTCAGTCTCCTGGTTTATACATACAGCAGTGTTGCTCAGTCCTTCCACTTCAGACTCTTGTCTGTCTCCTACAGACTATTCCATTGGAAACACCGTCCATTTAGATAGCAGCCCCTCACTGCTCTGACCCTCAGACCTGGATCTCTGGCTTCCAGTGTGCAGACAACCACTCTCTGGCTTCTCCAGTGCACACTTGCACTCTCTGGCTTCCCCAGTGCACACCTGCACTCTTCGGGAGGGTGGAGCCCAGAATGCTGGTCCTGACTCTACTATCAGGCCCACACACACCTAAACAATCAGTGTGCCGTTGAGTCTCAAAACCCGGATCCAGGACTGGGGATTTCCTCCCACCCAGATCTCTAGGAAATCCCCAGTCTCCAGGTCCCAAAGTGGACTTTAGTAAATCATGAGGAAACTGAAAAGCCAGTTTCCTCCCAAACAAGCAAATACCCTGGAGTCCCTCAACCTGCCTGGTTGAGAATCCTGTATTCATACAGTGGTGGGGTACCACACTCTCACAGTACCCTTAACCACTTAAGCCCCAGACTGGCTCGCACATTAAAGGGGACGTACCTGTACACCAATGGGCGCAGCCGTGCCATTCTGCCGATGTACATCGTCGTGCGGCGGTCGGCAAGTGGTTAAGGTAACAGGATCAGGTTGTTTTTTTTTGGGTTAACAAACGCTTTAAATTTCACTTGCCACACCCAGGCCTGATTACTGCCAGACCTGTTGAATCAAGAAATCACATTAATAGAAGCTGTCTGACAAAGTGAAGCACGCTAAAAGATCACAAAAAGCCACACATCCTGCCACAATCTAAAAAAAAATCAAGAACAGATTAGAAACAAAGTAATGTACATGTATCGGTCTAAGAAGGGTTTCAAAGCCATTTTTAATGCCGCGTATACACAATCATTTTTCACGTCGTGAAAAATGAATTTTTTTTTTTCCAACAAGAAAAACGACCGTGTGTGGTCTTGTTGTCATTTTTCCCGACGTGAAAAACGTCTTTAAAAACGACGAGAAAAATTAGAACATGTTTTAATTTTTCTCGTTGTTTTTCCCGTCATTTTTTTCCGCGGCAGTTTTCCCATAGGGAAACACTGCCACGGAGCCTACACACGGTCGTTTTTCTCTACAAGAGAAAAAATTACTAGAAAAAGACCGTGTGTGGGGGAACAAGCCGTTCCCTCGTTTTTCATGTCATGATTCACAGCAGTTTTTTAACCGCCGTGAATCACGATCGTGTGTACGCGGCATTAGGCTTTGGAACTCCAGTGAACCACCGGAGAGTCATTATCCACAAATGGAGATAACTCAGAACAGAGGTGAACCTTCCCAAGAGTGACTGTCCTGCAAAAATTACTCCAGGAGCATGACGACGACTCATCCAGGAGATCATAAAAGAACCCAGAACAACATCTAAAGAACTGCAGGCCTCACTTGCCTCGGGTAAGATCAGTGTTCATAATTCAACAATAAGAAAGAGACTGGGCAAAAATGGCATCCATGGGAGAGTTCCAATACCAAAGCCACTGCTCAGCAAAAAGAACACAAAAGCTCATCTCACATTTACCAAAAAACATCTTGATTATCACCAAGGTTTTAGGCAAATATTCTGTGGACTGATGAGACAAAAAAATTTCTTTTTGGAAGGTGTGCATTCCGTTACATCTGGCATAAAACTAATACAGCATAACAAGAACATCATACCAACCGTCAGACATGGTTGTGGTAGCGTGATGGTCTGGGGCTGCTTTGCAGCTTCAGGACCTGGACGACTTAATGATGGAACCATGAATTCTGAGCTCTACCGGAAAATCCTAAAGGAGAAAGTCCGGCCGTCAGTTTGTGACCTCAAGCTCAAGTGCACTTGGGTTATGCAGCAGGACAATGATCCAAAACACAACAAAAAGTCCACCTCCAAATGGTTCAAACAAAGCAAAATTTTGGTTTTGGAGTGACCTAGTCAAAGCCCGGACTTAAATCCAATTGAGGTGCTGTATCATGACCTTATGCAGGCCTTTAATGCTGGAAAACCCTCCAATGTGGCTGAATTAAAACAATTCTACAAAGAAGAGTGGGCCAAAATTGCTTTCCAGCAATGTGATTGCAGTTGTTGCTGCCAAGGATGGCACAACCAGTTATTAGGTTTAGGGGCAATTACTTTTTCACATAAAGCAAGGCAGATTTGGACAGCTTTTTTGCCTTAATAAATGAAACCATCATTTAAAAACTGCATTTTGTATTTACTCAGATTATCTTTGTGTAATAATAAAATTTGTTTGATGATCTGAGTCATTTAAGTGTGACAAATATGCAAAAAAAATAAAAAAATCAGAAAGGGGGCAAATACTTTTTCACAGCATTTTATCTTACCTGCTGCCTGAACATTGATATGTCTTTTCAATAAAAACCATTGAGCAAGAAAAAAAAAGTATATTGAGTGTCAAAAAACTGAATATCGAAAATAGGAACACAAAAACACTCCTTAACTAACACAGGGAACTGGAGAAGGAGGAATGGGAGAGGAAGTTCAGAGGTATGATGAGTGAACGCAATGTTAAAAGTTAAATAATAAAAATACCTTTAATAGCCAAATAAGAGTAGGTAGTAAATTGATATTGGAGAAGCACCAATCTGTTAAGATATACTGTACATGAACAGACTGTTGCATAAGTTTGGTAAATATTTGTGGGATCAGATGAAAAAAAAACATTCCATCTATGGCCAACAAACAAATCATCTGGTATAAGTTAGATTATGTTCAGTATATTTTGGTACATTACTGTATACTTTCATAACTTATTTAGAACTATTTTTCATCAGTCACTTAACATACGCATACTTGTAAAAATTCAAACAAGAATATGGATGACCTTTTTGACTCTTTCATTTTTAGAAGCAAGTCATTGCTGACAGCTCCCATATATCTGTTCTGGCAGATTCCCATTGACAAGCTGTCTATGAGAATTAGTAATCCACAGAGTAAAGTTTGCTCAGCACAGTGCAAGAAAGAATTGGAATATGGGTGGTGTTGATGAGTGCTGTATTATTTTGCAGTCTATGTAAAACTGTTTAGCAACTGCCCATCACCCCCATGATATCAAAGCCCATTTCTAGGATTGTGCTATTGATGTGTACCCCTGGTCTGTAAAGTGTCTGCTTTCTTCACACTGTATCAATTCTTCCTAAAACATTAGGTATCCTATAATTAGTACTGTATGTACTACATTATCATTCAACATTAAAGCGGGGTTCCGGTCATAAAATGTTTCATTTTTTTTTGCAATCTCAAATTAATTACATTTAATATTCTTTTACACATATCAATAAATCACGATTGGTAAAAAAATTAGTGCAAACACTTACCTGATATCTTCTCGGCGATCTTGTGGCCGTTTCCATGATAGCTGTGGGCATGTGAAGCCCAGTTCTTGTGTCTTCTTGGTTTTCCCGAGAGGGGTGCATGCTGGGTAACCTCTCGATCTCGCGCATGCGCAGTATAACGTCGCTCGTAGCGCCGTTAGTCTGGATTGTTGCCATGACAACGGGCGGCGACGGAGGAGCGTCCCGCCCTGTTGTTATGACAACGAGGATATCACGCATGCGCAGTTAAACGGCGCTCGTAGCGCCGTTAGTTTGGATTGTTGCCATGACAATGGGCGGCAACGGAGGTACATCCCGCCCCGTTGTTATGACAACAAAGTAACCACGCATGCGCAATTAAACGGCGCTAGCACTGTAATGCCCACAGACTCCTGGGAAATTATGACACTCATTTCCCAGGAGGCCGTGGGGGGTTAGGAACGGAAGTAGATCCACCGCGGACTAGAAACTAGGCAGATTATGAAATCTGCTTAGTAACAGACATTTCCATGTAAGTAAAAAAATTTTTTTTACAAAATATTTTTTTTCAGATTAAGGGCAACATTTTAATAAGAAATTCGTTTTTAGGGTGGAACTCCGCTTTAATAGTCATTCATTTCATTATTTCTGCTTTTTCCAGAGGGCTGATTTACTGACTTATATGTATTCTGTTGGACTTCCTTGGAAAGGCAAATGTGCATCGCTGCTTGTACTGAGAGTTGACTGCAAGGTCAGCTGGCTTCAGGCTTCAGCTATGCATATATATTGCTCTTACCTCTGGTGACCTCTTTTATCATCCTTATGTGTTTAGAAAAGGATCAGATTCATAGCACAAATATTTTTGATTGCTATGATAATTAAAAATGGATTGCTCAGAAAATACCCTTTCAAAAATGTTAGCAGACAGGTAACTAGGGGTAATATCTATAAGTACCACCATGCTTGTGTGTAAATTATAACTGCAGAAAATGAATTCAGTCATAAAATAATACTGTGCCCATAGATCTGTAAGATAAAAGATGACTGATTACCCACGATAGACATGAGGTAGAATTGTGTATGTCAAAGAGTAATGTGAAAAGTGCAGTAATCCATAACATGGATACAACTTTTCATTGATCCGACAAACAGGGATAAGTTTTGAATTTGCTGTACTGTGGCTCGGGAGGGGGGGGGGGTTGAGATAATGGTAAATTCATGGAGAGTTTTAAAGGGCTCGAATGGCCTGATCTATAAGAGGGTTATAATGGACAATAATGGGGGCTTTGGTATGTGTCAACCCCTTCACTATGAAAAGGTGTCCATTTCTTAGTTTTTAAAGCAGTATAGGAAGAGTGTACAGTCTGCACAGGGAGGTTTTTTGCTATACAGTGCGGAACTGTGATATAGTTTGATGAACTCCTGTAGATTGCAGTGTGGTAGAATACATACTGTCTGTTGTGTACTCCCTATTTCGGTGTCCACAAGTCAGAGACCCAACAATCCTTTTTAGGACTACCTTTTTGTATGTGTTAGCAACAACTGTAGATACTGTTTAGCTGCTGCCCCCTACTCCCAGCAGTGCTTTTTTTGTCAAGTTTTAATTTTTTTATTCCCATTTTTATTTTCAGAAAAAAATATTGGGTTGGGGTTAAGTGTTTCAGTTAGATTTTTGTTATTTTGGGGGGTATTTTATTTTCTGTTGCTAGGGCCTTTTATTAATTAACATTGGTGATCATAACATACACTTGCCATTAAAAAATGTCAAGAAGGCTTAAGGGGAAAGGCAGAGGTTCTGCGCATGGAGATGGTTAGGAGCGAACAGGTTCTGCGGAACCCAGTGGTGGTTACGATGCACCACTAGTAGCAAGGAACATCTGCCTTTTCTATAGAGTGGCTGTGCTATGGAGCACCACAATGGCAAGAAATAGTAGACGGCCCTCTTTTCCTTCTCTTACTCTTCTGCTAATACTGTCACGGCCCAATCTGTCAATGAGGCATTGGCAGAGTAATTTTATCCCATGATTACAGACTTGCTGCAAAAGATATTGGGGATGAGGAAGATAATGTCCCCGTCAGGGAGAAAGAAGAGGGTTTAACCACATAGCAGTTAAGGCGAAATCAGACAGGGAGCATCAAGGAGAGGGGATGTTTCAGCAGCTGCAGCCTACTGCGAAGTGCCGCGATGAGAAGGGGGTATACCTTAGAATGAGGTGGCAGATCAATTGTGAGTCCCATTAATTGAAAATAAAGTTCTGAGGATAAGGGAAAATAGCGGCAAGGGAGGAATGTATCATGGGGCAGAGGCAGCTTTCTGAGGACAGGAGGGAGCAGCTGTTCTAATCCATTGCACGACACTGCTATTCCAAGGGCTGGTCCACAGAGCTTCGCAGTGTGTGGGCCTTTAATGCATCTTCCATTGACAGCACTGTTGCGGTCCTTGCCTGCAAATGCCTCAGCCATGTTGCTAGTACAAGCGTGAAACACCACAGAGTTTGGTGGGAGCAGTACCTCAATAAGACAAGTTGACACTTTCTGCTTCTCTGCCCCTCCCCATTAAATTCTCTTCTGCTTCCGCTGCATCCTTTGCAGTCTCTAGTGATAGTGAATTTTTTTTTTACAAGGGCTCTCAGAGTCTTAAGATACAGCACCCAAAGCAGGGACAAGGGTCATGGGGCTAAATTCGGGATGGCCAACAAAGGCTTGCACCTCTGCAGATTTCTATTGCACCCACCCCACTGTCTCCAGCTGCATCCCTTCCAAAGCAGGTGTCCCTTTACAGTTGCTGGAGTGGAAATAAAATATTATCAACCTGATGTCCAGCATCTTCATGCCAGTTTGGAAAAACTGCTGGCTTTGTATATGCTCCAATTCCAGCTTGTGGAATCATTCCCCTTCCATGAGATTATGGACTGCACTACACCACAGTGGTGGGTTTATTTTGCCCAGAAAACATCCCTTCCCCTCCACCAGCATGAAGTATATAATGGGTCTGTGTCCCTGGAATATGGCAGGCTGTGCATGACCACCAACACAGGGACTAAAAAGCATGGGCTTAGACACTACTTCGGCCGATGGCTTGTAATTCTGAATGAATTGCGAAGGTGCTGATGGCCCCATGTGGTTCATTCACATGTCTTGCAGCTTTTAAACTGACAGTCTGTATTGAGGTATGGGTTGTAAGCTGCAGAGTTTGTCATTATGTACCTGATCATAGGTACAATTCTTCCAAGGCTCCTGCAGGAAAAAATGACAAATGTAAATTTTTGTTTTCTGCAAAAAATATGTGCATTTAAGAATTTTTCCAAAAAGGCCCTCTTTTGACAATTCCTTGCCTATTGGCTATGAAAATGGACAGAATGGACAAAATTTAACAACAGGATCCCCCCTTCTCCTTAGACCTTTGGGTCGCTGAAATTCTGAATTAGATGTGAAGAACAATCAGTGAAAAAAAACAGAGCAGATTTGCCCATCACTACAGGCATACCCCACTTTTAAGTACACAATGGGACCAGAGCATGTATGTAAAACGAAAATGTACTTAAAGTGAAGCAATAAATTTTTTCACTTCTAGGCTGTAGTGAGGGAGTCAGGGGCTGTAGTGGGGGTGCCAGGGGCTGTTATGGGGCTTCAGGGGCTGTAGTGGGGGTGTCAGGGAAACACTCACATGTAATTAGGCTCATCTGATGCAAGGGGGGGCCCGCTCCAATCCATCCCCCGGACATCGCGCTGTGCACAGGAGGTGGGGCAGCGGCCAGGAAACAGGAAGAGCACACTGGAATAGGGTAGGCTACATGCTCAGAGCTTAAGTTCCTTCTACTGCGGCTGATGGTGCAGGAATGTTTGTCTTGTGAGGCACTTTATGTACACTCGCGGGTATGTCCGTACTCGCGAGTGTACGTAAAGTAAGTGTCCGTAAAGCGGGGTATGTCTGTACTGACTTGCTCATTAAACTGTATTTTAAAAGTAAAACTAAATGCAATTTTTTTATATTTTCATTTTGGATAGCGTAATGAAGGGTTTTAAACCCTTTCAGTTTTTTTGCCATCTGTGTCTCATTAGGGAGATTTCCCTTCACGTCCTGCCTCATAGCCAAAATAGTAAAGGATATGAAATTCCTCCAAAGTGAGGGAATCCCGAGGTGTCACTAGAACTAGTTTGCCCATTGAAAGATTTCCCCTCTATAAAGCCCTGTACACATGATCGGATAACCTATGGATTTTCGTCCGATGGATTTGACCATCGGAAATCCGATGAAACTGTTTTTCATCAGTCTTGGCCACACACCATCAGTTAAAAAACCGACGGCAAGAAAACGACGGCATGTACAAAACGTACAACGCGCTATAAAAGGGCCGAACAAATCTAATGGCGCCACCCCTTGGGCTGCTTTTGCTGATTTCGTGTTACCGCGTGTTAGTAAAAGTTTGGTGAGAGCTGATTCGCGCTTTTCAGTCTCCGTGCTTTGCAGATCGTTTCCTGGTGTTCAGTTTGTGCTTGTGGGTTTGTATTTGTGATTCAGTGCGTGCAGTCAGGTCGTTACTGCCTTGCAGTGCCTTCTTGTCCGTTCGCTTACTGTTTTTCAGGTCGTTCTTCTCAGGCCTTGCTGTTCCACGGTGCATTCTGTTTGAGTGCGTTCTGACCAGCCGACCAGTTTAAAACCATGTTAGAAGTGCGTTCTCGTTCTCGAGCTCGTGCTGGCTTTGGACTTGGTGTTGCAGTTAACACTGTAACCCGAGTTCAGTCTGTGAACAGGGTGAGGAGGAGTTCATGGACTAAGAATTGGTTGCTCCAGCGGGACCAATTCTCTCATATGCCTCTGCTGCGGGAAATCCATGAGAATAATCCTGATGATTTCAGGAATTATCTCAGGATGACGGACCCCGTATTTCACCGTCTGTTGGATTTGCTGTCCCCCTATATCACGAGGCAGGACACTGTGATGCGCCAGGCCATCACTGCCGAGCAGAGGCTTATTGCCACGTTGAGATACCTAGCGACTGGGAGAAGCTTGCAGGACCTCAAGTTCTCAACAGGCATCTCCCCCCAGGCTCTCGGGATCATTATCCCTGAGACGTGTTCGGCCATCATTCAGGTCCTGCAGACGGACTATATGAAGGTAATTTTGCTCCTTTAACCTCACATTATATGTTTTTATTGTTTTAGAATCTTCTTATTTTTTCCCTCCTAACCCAAATTTGCCTGTTTGTAATATCCTGGTAATGTCCCCATTGTCCCCATGCCTGTTTTTACCTGTAAAGCCCTTTTTGGGCCCTACATGCCTATTTCCCTTCACTAACCTCTCCAGCATGCTATCGTGGGCGCAAACCCAGCTAGCCTTCTATTTTCATTTTCATTTTTTTGGGGTCATTGCTCGCGTAGTTTGACAACCCTCCCCCCCCCCCTAAAGATGTAAAAAAAAAATTAGTGCTCAATCAAGCTCAGCAGAGTGGTTGAGCCTTTTTTTGGATCCCCCACAATCACCTTAGCCCCCCCCCTTAGATTATTTTAGAATGTCCACTCAGCGGGGGTGAGGCATCTGCTAAGTGGGCCTTTGTTTATTGGTAGGAAAAACTCCCTTAAATAATAATGTTAGAATGATGTTGGTAAACAATGTTTTTGTGTGTAATCTGCTTGCACTGTAAAAAAAAACCGTACTAATGTCTTCTTTTTGTTTGACTCCACAGTTCCCTAGCACACCACAGGAATGGCTGACTGTGGCCTCCCAATTTGCCCAGCGGTGGGATTTCCCCAACTGCAGAGGGGCAATTGATGGGAAGCACGTCCACATAGTGCCGCCACCCCGTTCGGGGTCATACTATTTTAACTATAAAAGTTTCAATAGTATTGTGTTAATGGCGGTGGTGTCGGCACGGTACGAGTTCCTATATGTGGACGTGGGGAAGAACGGCCGGATGTCCGATGGCGGAGCATTCGCAGAGACGGAGTTCGCTCACCGTCTGCAGGCTGGGGGTCTTGCACTGCCTCCAGATGCAGAAAACGTGGAAGGGCTACCGTTCATTTTCATTGCGGATGAAGCTTTTGGACTAGGACCACACCTCATGCGGCCGTTTCCCCAACGCACCCTCACCCCGGAGAGGAGGGTTTTTAATTACCGGCTGGCCAGAGCCCGGAGAGTTGTGGAGAATGCCTTCGAGATAATGGCCAGCCGGTTCCGCCTGTTCCAGACAGCTATACATTTGGCGGAATATAAACTCAACAACATTGTCTACTGCTGCTGCTTGTTGCACAATTTTTTACGCAAATTCTCGACAAATTATGTGTCATCAGTTGGGCCTGAGGCCGGTCCCTCTGAACTGATAAATCTGACCGGCCTCAGCACTGCCCGTACTGGCTTGGCCCCCCAAAGTGCCCGTGAAGTACGTCAGAAATACGTAGAGTACTTCACGGTTAGGGGGGCCATCGCAAAGCCAGACCACATCTGACCTTTGATTGTCCCTTTTTAAAATAAAAAAAAATATTTGATTTACTACAAACTTGTGTTGTCATTCTTGTATTTGTGGTTTATGTGTCTCCCAGGTTCTAGTAGTGCCAAGTGTATTTGTCCTTAGTAAATAGCCTCAAATCTCAGAGGTAAAAACACTCTTTTTGCATCTTCAGAACTGCTATTGAGCATAGAAAGAAAAAGGCACACCTTTTTTAGACTTCCCGAATGTTTTTATTGATTGCACCACAGTTTTGGTTGTTTTTCAAAATACTTTTTTTGTTTTTTTGTGCGGCTTTTTTTGCAGAAACATGCATGGGTCAAAAGCCAAAAAATTTTTCCTGAAAAAGTAATAAAATAACACACTGAAAAATACAAACAGGAGATGGGGTGATGTTACCCCTGATACATCTTAAATGTGAAGAACCACACTTTATTTTTGGGGCTCAAATGGGTATCTTCAACATGATCCCATGGCTAAGGTAAACATGTGCTATCTGCCATCATGGGGGATCAATGGACGTGCTTTGGGGGTGAAAACCCTTCCTCTCCCCTACTTGAGGAGGGAGGAAGAGGTTGCACCCCCAAAACAGGGACATAGATATCCTGTGACGGCAGATAGCACATGTTGAGTCTTCAGTGTGTGCATCTTCACATTTGGGCTTGTGGAAATCCCATAGAAAAATTCGGACGCATAACAAAACACACAAAAAGGGGGGGGGTTCACACTATTCTCCCCAAAATATCTATCATGTTTTTATATTTTTGCTCAATCACAATCATTCTCTTTCTCATAATGTCCATTTCGCTACTGCATTCCATGATTTCCTGAATGATTATTTTGGCGCTGGCACTCGAGAATGGAGGATTTGGACTTCCTGACACACCCCCACGTTCAGTCCCTAAAAATAAACAAATATTTTAAAACTATGCAGGCCTACATCTGTATTTACCTTGAAGTTGTGGTGACAGACACTGACCTGTTGTGCTGATAAGCTCCACCTCTCCTTCCTCCACCTCCCCTTCCTCCACCTCCGCTTTCTCCCCCTCCGCTTCCTGAACCTGCTAAACTTGGTCTGCTTTGGGATCTTCGGGGAGTTTCTGTGGTGTGGGGTTCCTCGTCTCCTGAGCATGGTGTCCTCCCAGTCTCCTCTCCCCTATGGGAATTGAAAAAATAAGGTATCCTTTAGCACACAGACTTTTTAGGCCTGAAAATGGATTCTCAATGTTTTAAAGTGGGGTCCAATTGATATTTGGCCCTGAGTTTCAAGATGAACATATGAGATCTTGCAAACTCAACAAAGCAACATGTTATTTTTGAGGACACTCACAAATACACTTGGATAACCACCAAGGTATCCACTGGACCACCTGTGTGTGACACCTTTAAGAAATGATCAAGAACAAAAAAAAGTACACAACTGCTGGAGTGTCATCTGCTTTACCCAGAATACAGTTTTTTCTTTCATTCACATTCTAAATTTCCTTACAACACATCATCTAGCCAACAATGTGTAGATAAACATTGTTGAAGTAAAATGAGGCATGCCCACATGTAGTTTACGTGGATATGTGGCAAACATGTTTGGGGGAAGAGCAGCAATTTTTTTTCCACACATTTAGCAAATAAGTGGACTCTCCACTTAACATAAAAGTTGAGATTTTAAAATGTGAAACCAGTCAAGCGAAGCACATGTTGCAAAACATGGAAGAATACATATTACAATGTGAAAGAACACAGTAAAATAAACTTACTTTTTTCAATGCTTTTTATAAGCTTCCTATACTGCTTCGGCTCCCTGAGCTTCAGGTCTGACCACCTTTTACGGAGTTGTTCCTTGGATCTCCTGACCCCATATTTTTTATAGAGAGTCTTCGCAACTTTGTCCATAATTTGTGACTTCTGGAGATTAGGGGTGTCGTATGGGCCATGCTTGCCGTTGTAATCCTTCCTCCGCAGAATGTCCACCATCTCCGCCATCTCAGAAAAAGACATATTAGTCGCCTTGTATCTTTTTTTACTGGATCGTGACGTTTCCGCCTCCGGGCTTTCCTCATCGGTAATTTCTACTAAAGAAGCCACCTGTGTCTGCGACATGTCGCCATCTCACACTGTGCGCCGATCGTTATGGGGCGGGGAAATGCTGAAAAAGTCCATCATGGGCGGGCGACGAGGGCGGAGTTACACGCATGCGCAGGGTATAAAAAGGGGAAAGAAGTTATTAGGGATGCGCGGAGTAAAGACGACCGGAAGTGAACCAACGAAGTGAACTACGGTAAGAAGGGAACTCGGGCCTGCAGTGGCCTATAATGGTTCATGATTGTAAAGGGCAATATTGTGATAAGTTGAGGAGAATCAATTCTGATCCTTTTCTTTTTTTTACTTTTTTTTTACTTGCTGATCCAAAACGATGCATAAACTACGAGAGCCTGAGGTGATGCTGATTTTTATAGAAAAATATAAGGAACAGCGCAACCTGTGGGAACTGAAACACCCTGCGTACCATAAGAGTGATGTACGTCGGGCAACTATTACCAAATTAGCAGAGGATATGAAGCCATGGATCCCAGATGCAGACTACACTATGATCAATAATAAAATCAACAACCTGCGTAATTCCTATAAAAAAAAATACAAGGAAGTGCGCCAGTCAAAGAGATCAGGAGCAGCAGCCGACGATGTAGTAAAGCCCAAGCTGTGCAGACATCTTCAATTTCTGGATGACCAGATCGAGGCCAGGGAATCTATTTCCAGCCTTCCCTCAACCCTTCCTTCCACCCTTCCCTCCAGTGTTCCTTCCACCCTTCCCTCCACCCCTGCAGTGGCGGAGGAGGAGCCTCCCGAGCTAGAAGAGCCAGATCTTCGCATCTTCAGCCAGGTATAGTATTTTTGATCATAATTATTGTCCACTAAGTAATATTGTGTTGAACTGTTTGGATTAGCCATAAATGATATCATCCCCCCCCCCAAAAAAAAAAAACAGTAATGAGATCAAAATTGTGTGTGATAGATTCCCCAAATAATCCAATTTTTCATTTTATTTTAAAAACAGGATGAGGCAAGCCAGGAGGAAGAGGGTCAGGAGGAGGCAGGGCCAAGTGGGACTCAGCAGGTCCCCAGGCCTAGTGGCAGCATCGTCTCCCAAGTGGCTCCCCTCCACGTCAGACCGCCAAAACAACGGCGGATGACACAAGTGGAGGAGGAGTCACTAAAGATGATTCAGGAGGCTGCTGCCATTATGAGGACCCCCCCTCAACCCTACGGAGGGCTTTAGCACCTATCTGGCGGATAAGTTGCTCAGAATGGAGGCGGGACAACGGGCCCTTTGTGAGCACCTCATATATATGGCCGTACGCATGGGGGCGAGGGGGCTGCTGACTGAGGCCACCCATATCTCGCAGCAGGCCAATCCCTCTCCTCCTTCTCCTCCTCCTCCTGCCACATCACCACCCACAGTGGCCCAGCCTGCAAGGGTGCGTGGACGGGGCCGTGGAGAGAACGCTGCAGAGAGGCGTGGAAGGAAGGCTACAGGGAAGAGCAGGAGGTGATTCCCTGGCCTCGAGCTGCTCATCCAGAAATTGAAGGTTGATGGAGTACCACAGCTTGGGATGATGTATGTCTTTGGCTGCTGCTCCTGATTTCATGCTGTTGTTGATTTTATTATTGATCATAGTCAGGTCTGCATTTGGGATCTAATGACTTCATATTCTCTGCTAATTTCTGAATAGTTGCCCTTCGTTTTTTTGTTTTTTTTTTCCGAAATAAAGGGAAATTTGATTTCAGCCAACATACATGCCTGATGTGTTTTTTTTTTGAAGTAGCAATAAGATTTCATAAATACAATGTGTAATTAATAACAAGGGACACCAACCTCCATGAGTAAAAAAAAAAAAAAATATGTTGTTCGGAGAAATTGACACACCGAAAAATGCACAACAAATTTAATGACAAAAACAAAAAAAAGGTGTCATTTGTGAGGTCGGCCTTGAAGAATTAAACTAATTATTCCGAAGATCACAAGAAAGAAGAAAGACATACGTTTGTCAGAACTCATGAGAAAGATCTGCTGCCAAAATGACATTTTAAAGACCGTTCTGAAGCAAAAAAACATGCGCTGCATTAAACGAAGCAATAACTTGCAGAATGACGAATGTGCTCTCTCCATTAGAAACGCTAGTTTTACCGGAACGAGCGCTCCCGTCTCCTAATTCAGTCTGAGCATGCGTGGGTTTTTTAAACGATGGACTTGCCCATAGACGATCGGAAATTACCATCGGTTTTTTATCCATCGGAAAATTTTAAAACAAGTTCTATTTTTTCCAACCGATGGAAAAAAGACCGATGAGTACCATACACGATCGGTTGGTCTGATGAAAACCATCCATCGGACGGTTTTCATCAGTCAAACTGATCGTGTGTACGGGGCTTTACTGTTCTGGTGTCAACCTAAAATTTGGGGGTTTTCTTTTAATTGCACTGTCGGTTATAATGGTAAACAGGACAAATAGAGAGGGTGAATTTTCCTAATGGGGACACATATAGCAATAAAAACTGACAGGGGTTCTAAAAAAAGTTTTGGATTTAGCTATACTTTAAATATAATCTTCGATGTTCCTATATTGTATTTCTCAGCTGTGTGTTTTTCACATAAGCACATGTAGGCTTCAGATGACAAATTGTATACCCTTTACTGGTTTAAATATGTCTGTGTGTGAGAATGGAAGTGTAGCACAAGCAGCTAGTGTCTGTCATATATAGGGCTACCCAGCGTCTAAACCACTGGATGACAATAACAGGAGCATTGTAGGATATCTTGTGTCTGAATGGAAACAGAAGATAAAGAGTGAGGACCTAATCAGGTAGGAGAAAAATATAATGCAAAATATACGATAGGCATGGGAGCCCAAAAGGAGCTTTAGGGCCAGTTCACACCAGACGCAGTTCCGTTCAGTTCCGTGTGCTTTTTTTCTGCACAAAATGCATGCACAGTGTTTTCCATGTATTCCAATGGCTCTTGTTGGCTCTAGTTCACACCATGCAGTCAGTTTCCGGTCAGTTTCTGCACCGGAAACTGACTGCCTGGTGTGAACTAGAGGCAACAAGAGCCATTGGAATACATGGAAAACACTGTGCATGCATTTTTAGTGCAGAAAAAATGCACACAAAACTGTATGGAACTGTGTCTGGTGTGAACTGGCACTTAAAGAGGATGTAAACCCTGAATGGAAAATATTTGTATCTTAAGAAAGCACCATTTTTTTTTCCATAAAATTGTTTTTAACTTTTTTCATTTTTTGTTGCATCTCAATGCTTCTGAATTTTTCCAGCCTACTTCAGTCACTTCCTTTTTACATAGCTCATTTCAGTGATGGCGGCATATAATTTCTCTGAAACATATTAATAATAGTGACAACGATGGACCATGTCTGAGCAAAGTGTGTTTGCACAATCCCTGCTAGTCTTAACCATGGCATTTATTATAGTCTATGCAATGCAGTAACACGGTTAAGAGACAGTTGTTACACCATAACAAAACTGAAGAAGGACCATCATGACAGAATCATCAGGCATTATTTTACTGAAATCTGCAGATTAAAAAATATTTAAAACAACTTTTAAAATTACATTAACATGTTAAAGCTTATTCAAGGCTTTTAATGATTAGGTTTCAATCTACTTTAATACATGCTAGTTCCCTGTAAGAAGGGATCCTGTAATGTAAAATCCCCTAAAAAAAAATGTTGTGGGGTACCCCGCTAAATCTATACTAGGCCCTTTGAATTTGGTATGGATAGATTTTGAGGGGGAACCCCACGCCAAAACTTTAAAATAAACTTTAAAATAAAAATGGCTTAGGGTCCCCCAAGATTATACCAGATCCTTTGGTCTGGTATGGATTTTGAGGGTAAACCCACGCCATAGAAAAACAGCGTGGGGCCCTCCAAAATCCATAACAGTCCCCCTCCTGAACCATACCAGGCCACATGGCCTCTTCCCCATAACTCTGGCCCGTTGTTGTGGGAGTCAGCGGGCAGGGGCCTTATCGGAATCTGGAAGTCCCCTTCAAGAAAGGGGGCCGCCGGATCCTATCCCCCGATGTGAATGAGTATGGAGTACATTGTACCCCTACCCATTTACCAAAAAAAAACAGTGTAGTGTTACAAAATTCAAAAGACGTTTTTTTGACAAGTACTTCATTAAAAATAAAGAATTTCCCCAGTCGTAGCTCCAACGTGAAACGCAATATATTCTTTCTCCAATTCCTCCACCGATGTCTTTTTCCTTCGGTTTCCTCCACCAATGTCTTCTGTCTCCGCTTCCTCCGCCGATGACTTCTTCCTCTACCGCTGACCCGCTAAAAAAAAAACACGCTCCTCCTCCGACGCTGGGTCCCACTGTTCTGTGAGCTCCGATGTCTGACAGTTCTTTTATAGCTATGGGGCATGGCCATGCGGTGACATCACCCTGAGACCCCGCCCGCCCCCTTGTGACATCATGGACCCATCATGCCCAGGACATTGCAAGGAGGCGGTGTCTCAGGGTGACATCCCCGCATGGCCACACCTGATAGCTATATAAGAACTGTCAGACACCGGAGTTCACAGAACGGTGGGAGCCAGCATCGGAGGAGGAGCGTTTCTTTATTGTCAGCGGGTCGGCGGCAGCGGAGGAAGAAGAGGTCAGTGGAGGAACCAGAGAGAGAAGACATCGGTGGAGGAAGCAAAGAAAGAAGACAGTGGTGGAGAAAGTGGAGAGAGAAGACATTTTTATTAAAGAACTTGTCAAAAACCATCTCTTGTTTTTTGTAAAACTACACTGCTTTTTTTTGGTGAATGGGTAGGGGTACAATGTACCCCTACCCATTCACAAAAGGGGGCTGGTATTTCCTAAAGGGGGCTTCCAGATTCTTATAATCCCCCTGCCTGCGGACCCCCACAACCACCGACCAGGGTTGTGGGGCAGAGCCCCCCCTGCCCCAAAGCACCCACCCCCACATGTTTAGGGCATGTAACCTGGTATGGTTCTGGAGGGGGGGCACTCGCTCATCCCCCTGCTTTCCTGACCTGCTGGGCTGCATGCTCGGATAAGGGTCCGGGATGGATTTTGGGGGTGGCCCCACATCGTTTTTTCTTATAAATTTGGCGTGAAGTTTCATCAGTACCAGAGCCAAAGGAATTGTTTTGATTGGTCAAAGTACAAGTCGCAATCATCTCAAAGTCGGATCAAAATCAGATCCTGTTCATTGAAGATGCATTAAGGTGTCAGACCTAAAGTCGCAGGGCAAAGTCAGATCGGAAGTTGTTTGACTTCTGTGTCGGATCAGTGTGAACATAAAGTGAACTGGAAAGCCATTTGGATCTTTTTTTGCTGTTTGTTCACTGCTGAAGCAAATTTAAACTTTCAAGTGAACTCCAGCCTGCAATGAACTCACAAAAGAATCGATTTTTTACCCAAGCAATATTTATGTTTGTGCGCTGAACATTTTAGGAGAAAATTACTGTATGGACCTAAACTTGTTAGTTCACATATCTTTTTCATTATAATTTTAGAACACTACAACATATACATATAGATTTTGCCTCTGTGATTAATTTAGCAAAAAAAAAAAAAAGAAAGGAATATATAGTGCTTTGCAGTATTTCATTTTTTTTATTTATTATTGTCGGAAATAAAACATTTTTTTATTTTGCTTAATCAAATAAATATGCAAAATTGCATATAAATGTTTATTATTTCTATTTCAACTAAAGTAAAACTAAACTATGGTTTAAGAAAATTGTATCCCAGTCTGTTTTCTCAACTCAAAGAAGTAACTTCTATTGTCCTCCAAATCTTCAAATTCTTTTCTTTTTTTTTTTTTTTTACTGTTGTGATCTGATTTTCTGTTAGAGAATGGCTACATTTATTGTTCATGGTCCTACAGTATGCAGGAACATACTCACGCTCTCTTGCTCGCCCCCGAGATGTACTATGGGGTTTGTAGTGTGCATAGTGCAGTGTACATTAACATGCACTGGTTGTTGCAAACAAATGGAAGTGAGGGTAAAAAGGATAGGTTTTGGAGTCCATGGACAACTTTACAAGGAGGCAGAAAAACACAGTAAGAAATTATTTAAAGAAAATTGGTTTACAAGATCATTAAATAATGGATGTGTATGGGATATTTTTTGGAGAAAATGGATATTAATTAGCATCACTTTCAGAAGTTGCAGCCTTTTATTCTTATATTATAAAATTTTCTAGGCTCTTTTCTTGTTTTCCCGAAAGTCCAGCGCTCAGAAGCTCAAGCTGAAATTAGCAAACATACATGAGTGAGTCAGGTCAATGATTAATTGCCCTATCTTTCTCTGTCAGCCTTCTGTGTTCATGTGACACTGTCCAATATTTCAATTAGCGACAGAGAGAAATGTATTTCTGTGTGGTCAGTCCCATTGTCAGCTCTTTACAACTGATATACAAAGAGATAACATGGTTCATTAACCCCTTCATGATGGAAGGTAAAACAAATCTTACCACTTGAACACAGTTTTACAACTTTGACATGTGCTAGTAAAACTGTATGTATCTTTGCAACTACTTGTGTATCCAGGTGAATAATACCTTTTTTTTTTTTTTCAGGACCAATTGTGCTTTTATTTGGTGATAAATGGTAATGGATATCTCCTGATTTTGTTTATCAGCAAAAGAAAACTGGTACAAAACAGTAAAAAAATATATCATTTTATTTTATTTAGCTGTATATTCCCTGTTATTACCATAACCTACCACCAAAGAACAATCCAATTTAAATTCTTCTGCTTCTGATGAACACAGCAATACCACATATGTGTTTGTTTATACCCATAGTAGGGTGCATTTTGCTTTTTTTTTTATCCTACCCACAACTAAAAATCTTTTACCGTCTGGGATTTCCCTTTTAGTTCACTAGTCTCCATTTGTGACAGACTGGTACAGTTTAAAATTGTACATAGTGCATACTTCACCCCACACAGACTTCATGAGATGGACCCTGGACATTCCTTGGAGTGCTGGAGGTGTGGGGCCTCGCCGGGAGATTTTTCCCATATTTTCTGGCGTTACCTCAAGGTCCAGCAGTATTGGGGGGAGGTGCTCGAGTTGATCAACAAGGTTGCATCAGTCACACTTCCATTGGTAATGGAGGTGTGCCTTCTGGGTCTAATAGAAACCATTATACCGACCATGGCTAAGCGCACATTGATTGGCCTGTTACTTTTCTACGCCCGGAAAAACATTGCTATGCAGTGGAAAAAAACCACTTCCCCTTCGTTAGTACAGTGGAAACGTTTGGTAAATAACAGCCTTTCTTTGTACAAAGATACCTACGTGAATAGAGGCTGCCCACAAAAGTACGATAAAGTCTAGCGTACTTGGTTGGCTGAACCTGACACGGCCTATCGGATAGGGGTTCTGTATTGATCGCTCGTTGATGTATCGGCTAACATCTGGGAGTGGGATGTCGTTTTTTTGGGCATCACTATTGTCAGTTGCTATTGTTAGATGTTTTTGTTAAGAACCCAATTGGGCATTTCCCACGGTCACGTCCTGGGCAAGTTGATGCGTGTCACTCAATTGTTGTATCTCCAGCCGTTACACCCACATTTGCAGATTTGTACTGTATAAACATGACAGTTTATGCGTACTGTAAGCACTTAAGTTGTATATGTCTTGTTTGTTTATAAAATATGCAATAAAATAATAAAAAAAAAAAAACTTTGAAATGAAAAGCATCTGCTTTCTAAAAAGAATGTTGAAACGTTAAGGCATATTTAAAGTTAAAACTTTTTTCTTGTTTTGCAATAAAGAATAGTTAAAATCTGAAAAATAAAATCCTTTACCATGTTGAACATAGCAGTCAGATGAGGAGCTAAATCATCTGCCATTTTTCTATAATAAAGCGCCGTAAAGCCATCTGGGCCCGGCCTCTTGCCTACTTTCAGCTCTTTTATACATTGCAGAACTTCAGTGGTCTGTATATCTCGGTCCATTAAATATGTGTGAGTTTCAGACAACGTGGGCAATGTCAAACCATTCAGAAACGAGTCCAGGCCCTGAGTGGAAGACTGATTGGGGGGCAGAAGAAAGAGTAGTAAGGCGATGATGAAATCCATCTAAAACCCGCAATGGATTGCCTGTAAGAACATTATGTAGAGTGCGTAGGGTGATAGAGGTGTATTTTGGAGTGAAGATACGCAACCTATTAGCCAGCATCGAGTTAGGTTTATTCGCCTTGGCATAACATTTCTGGCGGGCCCAGCGCAGTGTACATTCTGCCTCGTCCGTTAAATATTAATCCAACTCTGTGCAAGCCTGGTCGAACAGTTTGCGATTAGCAGGAGTTGGGGACTGTTTAAAAGTTGTAGATAGGGACTCTAGGTGTGCCTCCAGGGTGCGCTGTGCTAATAAGCGCTTCCGTTTACGTTTCACCACCAGTTGAATTACAGTTGAATAACAGGACCGCTTTATATGCTTCCCATAGGGTCACAGAAGAAGAGACCGATCTGGCATTAAGACGGAAGTAATCCATTTTTTTATAGTTTTTAATGATGTGCGTTTAATGACACTTTAAACTTATCTCCTCTTGGATAAGTTTAAAGTGTTACTAAACCCACAACAGTAAAATCTGTCTGTATATGCAGAATATACACTCAGGCAAACCCTGCAGTTTATCACGTGACTGTGGTATACAGATCAGCTAAAAAGGTAAATAGTGGCAGTATTTTAATGTAAAAAGAAGATTTATAAGCTGTGGGCACTGCGGGCGGCGGATGAACTATTTTCATATTAATGGGTTTAGTAACACTTTAAGGAGAATAAGATATCATATATTTTTGGTCTCCATTCAAGAGGAGAAAACACACACACACTGGTGGGCTGTACAGTGACTGATCACTGTGATAATCAATCAGAGGCCATCACAGTGATCAGGTGATCGGGAATCGGATCTTCTGGTTCCTGATTTTTAGTGGGAGATCTGGAGATCTCGGTGTGTAGCACAAACACAGCAGTGCACATATGTGACCTCATGGATAAAGACCCACTTCTATGAGGCCGCATATATGCATACAATCATTGGCAGGGGGTTAAACATATTTAGTAACTTTGTAACAATAGCTTTTTATTGCAAAGAAATATCCCGTTCTTCCAAAGTATTAGAGTCTTTATTTAAAAAAGCAAAAAGACTGGTCATAAGTACAAGCTTTAACAATAAAAAAAGAAGATTAAAGAAATGTCAATGAAAGGAAATCAGTGTAACCAGTGGTGTCATAGTTTGTTCCATCCCCTGACTCTTAAAACAGTTCACTCTGCTGTAAACTGAGTGCACCAGTTTTAGTAAATTTCTGCCATTGCATAATTTTAGCTTAACATTGACTACTTTGACATTTAAAGTGATCCTGTGCTAGCCTATGCAGGGCAAAGCAGTATGTTCACTTAAAGTGTTACTAAACCTAGAACCTGCATGCACTATATCTGGTCTCCCACAGAACATGAAAATGCAATTATTTTAGTAAATATAAACTGCTAAATTCCTTTTCTCATCAGCAGTATATAACAGCCTTGTGACTTGTATCAATTCCTAGTAAACCATGTCAGAGGAATTTTCATTCTCCCCTGACCCTCTGTCTGGACAGTGCTGATTGGCTCTGTGCTGATCACATGCACTCTCTCAAGAAAAAAGAAAAACTCTCTAGCAATACACACCAAACAGAGCATGTGTGACTTGTCCCCGAGCTCTGTATTATCAGGAAATAATTAGGGGGCAGTGGAAAAAGAGGCGGATCAGAGAGACAGGATCACACAGCCTTTTTACACAATGTAGAGGATTAACCCCTTAGGCTCCACAGTGAGTATAACAAGCATTCTTTAATGCATATACAGGCTGATTTTACTATTGTGGGTTTAGTAACACTTTAACTTCTGCTGTCCCTATCTGCACCTACCTATCTTCCCGTTACTCTCCACCACTCCATTCACTCACTGAAAGCAAACAGAGAACCCATGACTTGGAGCTTAAAAAGGGCTAAGGACTTTCTACTAGTGACTGTTCTAGATGCCTGGGTACCAAATTACCAGTGTTTTCTGGAAAGCAAGTCACATGCTCCCTATATGTGGAAGAACAAGAGTATTTTTCTTTAGTCTTGGTGGCTATTCGGAGTTGTAGGGAAGCACTAGGAAGATTAGTATGTGTAGATGGGTAGAGTAGCAGTTAAATAAAACTGTTATTACATCCTTCATGGGCTAAGAACAGGTTTACATTAGGTTGGCCATAGTCATTAGGTGACAGTTTCCATTATGGTCTTGTTTTATTTGGATAAAATGAAAATCTAATGTATAAACAGCACCCTCACACAGTAATGTATGACCTTTGTATAAAGTGATTAGAAAGGATAGAAGAACTGTTGTCTCTCCTTAAGAAAAATCATCTCTAATGCCGCGTACACACGGCCGGACTTTCCAACGGGAAAACCTCCGTCTGAATCTCCGACGGAAAAATAGAGAACCTACTCTTTATCTAAGTCCGTCGGAAATTCCGACAGAAAAAGACAGATGGGTCCGAATTTCCGATGAAAAGCTCCCATCTGACTTTTTCTGTCGGAAATTCCGACCGCGTGTACGCGGCATAAGACTGTCTGCACTACCTCTCTCTCTCACTCGTCTCACTCTTCTTGTTTAGGGCAGAACCTGTTTCTGCAGACATCTATGGCTAGCTATATGGCTAGCTATACTCACTGCAAAGAAAAGGAATGTATCCTAACATTTTTCAGCATTCAATACAATTTTCTTGCTGTAGGCTGTTATTAATTTAGATTAAATGTTAGATAGCTCACATAGGACTTTTAGACATCATGTGAATGTGTCCCAACTGTCATAATTGCATTCAGAATGGTTTCTAATAATAAGTTACTTGATCGCAGCTTAATAAGCATTATAAAAATCATACAGCACTTTAGTATTACCGAATATTTAATAGAGTAATTGCTTATTTCTGAATGGAAATTGTAGGTTTCAAGGCTGACTGATTTAGTTAGTGTATTATGAAACACTTCCATGCCAGTTCTAAATATGAGTTTAGTTATGCAAACAAGGTATTGAACAATGCAGATTACATAGCTCTGAATTTTAGTTGCTATAAAAATAAGGTCTTTTATATTCCTTTTCCCTTTTCAAAATTAGAAAATGGCTTTTCATTATATATCAAGTACACTAGATTGTTATGTTGCTTGAAATAAAACTGACTGTAATTTTTAAAGAAAGGATTTTCAACTGCTTTTACCAATTGTGGAATTGAGAGTGTGAATAATAAAAACAACAGTGTATGCAGAAATTAGCATATTTGTTATTTTTGTGTTTTTTATGGGTTAGTTTTCTTACACAGCTCCTAAACTTTTAAATGCCAAATGTTATAAACATATAACTCTAAACTGAAAAAGTATTATTTTGGATTGACACTGACAATGTATATTAAGATTGATGCTCCATGAACTTTCATTGTCTTCAGTTCCCACAGCTCAAATTCCAATTTCAAATATTGGTCAGTACGAGTGGGCGACCTGTTCTCTTTCATTTTCAAGGTTGCATACTCTTTGTATTACACAGTTTAAACCGGCAGACCCTGATAGTATTTCTTTCTGATCTTCCAAATGTGTTACCTAAAGTGACTATTACTTTACTATTTTCACATTTACAATTTTCATTTTTACAAACTTTTTAATTTCCTGATTCATGTACCATTGTTTTTTGTTTTTGTTTTAACTATGCACTTTTTTTGATTCTCTTTTTGTATAATTCCCCTGTATACATTTTGAGTTCCTTTCTATAAAATATTGCATAAAATACAGCATATGTACAAGAAAATCTACACATCATTAATCAATAACTTTAAAAAAGTTCAATATTTATAGGATAGATTCTGATCCTTAGTAATTCTTATATTTGTATTGCCCCCTTTCATTTTCAAAGTTAGCTAAATAGTCATAGTGTTGAGTTGTATTGATTATCTATCTCTTCACAATCCTTTATTGCTTGCTATGTTTGTGTACACGTGTAAGTGACAAATTTAACCTTTTGACTTTTAAGTAAGATGCATAATCAATGAGTTAATTATTCTATTGATTCTTTTCTCATGCTGCTTGTTTGTATGCTAGCTCCTTGACTAAATGGTGACAGTACAGCCACTCAAGAGCTACTTAATTATAGTCAAGATTATTTCGACTCTATCTATAATTAAAGCTATAGACAGCATCTTTGCGTGAATTGATAAATATGGTATACTAGTTCACAAATACTACCAGTCATACAAGCCCTTTTTGCAATTGCAGAGTTGTGGTAATTCCAGGAAGAATAATATTTTTCCTTTGCTATACTGTTGTTTCTACACCTTTCTAGTAGCCACCATGTCCCTTATTCTTTATGATAAAATGGAGCACTTAAAACGGAGGTCCGCCCCCCATAAAAAAAATTAAAGCCAGCAGCTACACATACTGCAGCTGCTGGCTTTTAATAATAGGACACTTACCTGTCCTGGTGTCCAGCGATGTCGGCACCACAGATGATGTTTCCATCAGCTGTCGGGTGCTGCCGCCACCATTGCGGGTGAGGTAACTCAGCAGTGTAGCCTTACGGCTTCACCCCAGGAACCCTACTGTGCATGTGCGAGGCCCCGCTCCTCTCTCCTACTGGCCCGGTGATAGGGTGAGGAGGAGTGAGCCCCGCTGTGACGGCATGGGCTGTGGCACAGACTCCCGGAAGTGGGAACAGGATACCTGTCAAAGACAAGTATCCTGCCCCTCCTCCCCCCTGAAAGGTGCCAATTGTGGCACCGGAGGGGAAGAGGAGACAAATGAGCGGAAGTTCCACTTTTGGGTGGAACTCCGCTTTAAGGTAGTACTGTGGGCATTATCATTTTGAATAGAACAATGGAGAGTTATAAGCCCTGTCGATTTTTTTTTGCTATCTGTGTCCTACTGGGGATAGGAAGATTCCCATCACTTCCTGTCTCATGGCTAAATCAGGAAACGAGAGGGGATTCCCCCAACTTCATCTCCAACCACATCCCGAGTCCCCATCAGAAAAAATCCTATCTATTCCTGTTCTGGTGACAGCTCAAAATTCTGGATTTTATTGCAACTTTTACTCTTGGTGATAACAGTAAACAGGACAAAAAAGGGGATAATGCTCAGTAATGCATCTATAGACAGCAATAAAAACCTGAGAAGTGTTCTAATCCCTCTTCACTCTATCTAAAACTAAAGAAAAAGATTTGCCTTTAGGAATACTTTGATAAATATAATCAGTGGTATACTAAGGGGGATCTGGTTTGGTGCAGTCCGCACTGGCTGTGGACTCCGCTGGGGATGCTGTGGCAACCTAAGATTTTTTTTTTGAGTTGCACCGTGCTGTGACGCTCTCTCCTCTACCACAGTACCACGCAAATCAAATGAAGAAATGTAAACCAGCCACAGCACTCACAGCGGAGTATGAGCTGCTGCTTTAGTGACAGCTATAGCTCAGAGTAAGAGGAAGTCTCTTCCTCTCCATGCTCAGATGAGAAAGTCGAGAGTGGGACTTCCACACACTGTGAGTTCCCACCCTGTCTGATGAGAGAGTTTAGGAAAGGGAGAAATCTGTACTTGGGGGGATGAGGAAAGGATGATGGGGAGGTATCTGTACTAAAGATTCTGTATGAGATGGGGGGGTTTATCAGGGCTGTCTGTACTGAGAATTCTGCGTGGGATGGGGAAAGTGTCTTTACTGAAGATTCGGTATGAGGGACATGGGGGTGTCTGTACTGATGATTCTGTATGGGATGGGGGTATGGGGAGGTGTCTGTACTGAGGATTCTGTATGGGATAGAGGGGTATCTGTACTAGGGATTCTGCGTGGGATGGGAAAGTGTCTTTACTGAAGATTCGGTATGAGATGGGGGGCATGGGGGTGTCTGTACTGATGATTCTGTATGGGATGGGGGGTATGGGGAGGTGTCTGTACTGAGGATTCTGTATGGGATAGAGGGGTATTAGGGGTATCTGTACTGAGGATTCTGTATGGGATGGGGTATGGGGGTATCTATATTAAGGATTTTGTATGCAATGGGGGGTATGTAAGGTGTCTGTACTAAAGGTTCTGTATGTGTTGGGGGGGTATGCAAGATGTCTGTCATGGTTATGTAGTAATGTTTGTCACTCAGCTTACCTCTCCTCCATGTGTCCTGCTTTAGAGGCCAGCCACTCTCACCTGGATGCTTAAGTAATCTCTCCTCTAAGCATGGCTCCACCCCAGGCCCTATCAGGGAACACTATATTAACCTGTGCACTGCAAGCCAGCCGTGCTGATCAACGTTGTTTGTTAAGCTTAGCTATTGTGTGTTTGGGTTCCTGCTTGCCGTGTGCTTAGTCTGTCTCTGTTTTACTGATCTTGGCTTGTTCTCGACTATCCCTGTCTGCTTGTGACCTTGACCTTTGGCGTTTCCTTTGTTTATCCTTGTCTGCTAGTCGCCCCGACCTTTGGCTTATCCCCTCACTATCTCTTGTATCCTGAGCTGCTGCTTCCCCTCTATCCTCTATAGCCTACTGTGAGCGTGAGCTGGGGGACTCTGGGGGCCGCAACCTGGATCCAGTTGCAGCCCAGTCCATCCTCACCACTAGAGGCTCTGGTGAACACCTGCTGGATCTTAGACTCCAGGCCCTGGGGAATCTTAGGCTCTAGCTCCCTGTGGGATCCCTGTTATTGCTCCAGCGGACCTGCCTTCCTTAACCACCCAGAGTTCCATCGCAGCAGTCAGCCATAGGATTCACTACCTTAGCGGTGCACTCCTGACCCCAACGGTGTGCATCTGTCACCTGGCTTCAGGTGACCTGACAATGTCTGTACTGAGGATTCTGTGTGAGATGGGGGTGGCTGCACTGAGAATTTTGTATGGGATGGGGAGGTTATGGGGCGTGTCTGTACCGAAGTTTCTGTATGGGATAGGGGGGTATGGGGGTGTCTATACTGAGTATTCTGTATTCGATAGGGGGAGTGTGGAGCTATCTGTACTAAGGATTCTGTACTTGGGGGGAGGTGTAATGAGAGATGTCTGCACTGAGGATTCTGTACTTGGACAAGGGGATGGAGGTTTCCTGCACTGAGGGCTCTGTACTTGGGAGGGGAGTACGAGGGTTGTCTGTACTGAGGGTTCTATACTTGAGGGGCATCTGTACTGAGGGGTTTGTACTGGGGGGGGGGTTGGGAGGATAAATTTAGAAATGTTAGGTCAGTCTGTACTGAGGGGTTTGTGCTGGGTGTGTCTGTTCTGAGGGGTTAATGCCGGGGGGTTGTCTGTACTAAGGAATCTGTGGGGATTTAGGAATGTTAGGGAGTAAATCTGTACTGAGGGGTCTGTGCTGGGGGGCATCTGTATGAGGAGTTTGTGTTAGGGGGCTTTTGTAGTGAGTGGTCTCTGCTGGGGATTGGTCTGTACTGAGGGGTCTGTCAGGTCCATATTATACTGAGGGGTTTGTCCTGGAAGGGGTCTGTCTGTACTGAGGTGGGTGTGCTGGGTAGGTTGGTGTATGCTGAAGGGTCTGTGCTTGAGGTTCGATCTGTACTGGTGAGGTGAGCCTATACTGAAAGGTTTGTGTTGGTGTGGTCAGTCTGTATTGAGGGGTCTGTGTTGGGGGCCCAGTCTATGCTGGGGCAAATCAGTCTGTTCTGAAGGACCTATGCTGGGGGGGACAGTCTGTGCTGGGGAGGGGAGTCTGTGCTGAGGGTTTTTTACTGGGGAGGTCTGTACTGAAAGGGTAGGCTAAACAGGGGCTTAGGTATGTTAGGGGAGATCAGTGCTGTGGGGAGGGGGGGTGATTTGTATTTGGAAGAGGGGGTCATTTTCATTGTACTCTGTTAAGTGGCCTATGCGTTCTTCACTCCTAGACACTATGAATACTTAGGGGAATGTATCAAAACTGGAGCAGCCATGATTTAGGGCAGTTGTGCATAGCTACCAATCAGCTTCCATATTTCATTTTCAAAGCTTGACTGAGCAGGCTGTTCCAGTTTTGATAAATTACCCTCCCTATGTTTTAGATATACTCCTGACTATTATACGTTAAGTACATTACTCCTGAAGTTATTTTGTTAGGTAGGCTGTGTGTAGAAATTCCATTTGGGCACACCCACAATTCAGCACATTGCACAAAGTACAAAAAGTAACTTCTTGCAAATTTTTGATACTGCGATGAAATATGTGACCATATTTTTACACCACTTTTGAAGTATTTATTTATTTAGTAAATATGCAGTTTAGCTTTTACATTTCATACAGGGTATTTCTTTTTATACGTAATTGTAAGGGTTGATTGAGCTATGGCTAGGACCCCTCATGGCTGAAAAGCTTTTAAAAGAAAAGGGGTTTGTTTGCACACATTTGCAAATATATGCGTAAGTCTCAGTGGCCACGTCAAGGTTCCTCTATATGCTGCAGTCCTAACTCTATAATTTTCAGAGTCTCTTAAAAAGGAGCACATAGAGCAGTGGATAGATTAAGAGCAGGTGTGCCTGGAGGGAGCCCACAACTCCTTAAAGGCATAGGGACGCATGTGATGCCCAGCAAGAGGACAATAGCAGCAAAAACATCCAGTTTGTCCCAGCACCCAATTCAACCAACTGTATAAAAAGTGGCAACCACCCCAATCAGAGCAAGTGATGAGGGAGCGGGGGGAGGCATCCTGCTATGTGTGTCTTATGGGCACACAGAGCAGGGCTTGGGAGTGAGCATGCACGAGTGCCCTCATAGAAAGTGTCTTTCTATGGGGGTACTCGCTAAAGAGAGCCAAGAGCATGGACAGAGGACCATATAAAAAGAGGATCGGAGCTGCTCTGTGCGCAGAGCAGGTAAATATAACATGTTGGTTATTTTAACCATTTGCCCACTGGGCACTTATACCCCCCTTCCTAACCAGACCAACTTTCAACTTTCGGTGCTCTCACAATTTAAATGACACTTACTCTGTCATGCAACACTGTACCTACCGTATATCAAAATGTTGTTCTTTTTTCCACACAAATAGAGTTTCCTTTTAGTGGTATTTAATCACCACTGGGTTTTTCATTTTTCTTTGTTTCTGTTATAAAATTGAGCAAATTAGTAATTTTTCTTCATATATTTTGCCTAAAATGTATACTGCTACATATCTTTGGTAAAAATACCCCAAATCAGTATACATTATTTGGACTTTGTGAAAGTTATAGAGTCTCCAAGCTATGGTGCCAATCACTGCAATTTGATCACACCTGATCACACCTGATGTACTGACGGCCTATCTCACTTCAACAAGCCAGGAAAGTACAAATACCCCCCCCCCCAAATGACCCCTTTTTGGAAATGAGAGGCATGGTGAGTTTTTTGAAGTTGTAATTTTTTCCCACAATTCTTTGCAAAATTAAGATTTTTTTTTTTCTTTTTTTTTTCCACAAAATTGTCATATTAACAGATTATTTCTCTCATATGGCATATGCATACTTACAACTACACCCAAAAACATATTCTGCTACTCCTCCTCCTGAGTATGGTGATACCACATGTGTTAGACTTTTCCACAGCCTGGCCACATACAGAGGCCCAGCATGCAGGGAGCACCATCAGGTGTTCTAGGGACATAAATTACACATTTAACCACTTACCGACCGACTCACGCCGATATACATTGGCAGAATGGCTCTGCTGGGCGAAACCCCATATGGATATGTTGTTTCATATAAGAGCCCCCAGGGGGCGTGGGCGCGTGTCTGCTGCTCGGCGGGGGACCCGATGTGCGTGCCCCGTGGGCATGACCGCCGCCAGCTGCCCGCTATCGCAGGCACGAGAGCCAGCAAAATCCCTGCTCTGCCAGGGGAGAGAAGACATATTGTTTGTACCTACTAAGTAGGATATATCTCCTCCCCCATTCAGTCCTATCCCCATACAGTTAGAAACACTAGGGAACACAGTTAACCTCTTTATCACCCCTATTGTTAACCCCTTCCCTGCCAGTGATATTTACACAGTAATCAGTGCATTTTTATAGCACTGATCGCTGTATAAATGTCAATGGTCCCAAAAATGTGTCGAAAGTGTCTGATCTGTCTGCCGCAATGTCGCAGTACCGCTAAAAAAAAACGCAGATCACCGCCATTACTAGTAAAAAAAAAAAATAATAAAAGTGCCATAAATCTTTCTCATAGTTTGTAGACGCTATAACTTTTGTGCAAATCAATCAATATATGCTTATTGCTTATAAACTGATAAAGAAATTTGCTTTTTAAAAACATTTTGGGGATATTTATTATAGTAAAATGTAAAAAATATAGTTGATCAAATACCACCAAAAGAAATCTCTATTTGTGGGAAAAAAAAGGATGCAAATTTTGTTTGGGTACAGCATTGCATGACCGTTCAATTGTCAGTTAAAGCGACGCAGTGCCAAATTGTAAAAAGTGCTCTGGTCAGGAAGGGGGTAAAATCTTTTGGGGCTGAAGGGGTTCATTTATTGACTACCTCTTACGCCTGGTTCACACCTATGCATTTTTAGTGCGTTTTCAGTTTTGCAGAAACACACTACAGTCCAGTTAACATGGTTTTCTATGGATGTAGTTCACATATGTGCATTTTTATGAAAAGGGCCAGGGACTTTTTTCTGGTTTTTGGTTCCAAAGACTTCAATGGATGAAAATTATGTATTGAAAAATGCAAAATGCACCTGTAATATGCAAACTACAACCTGCATAAGTGTGAATTGGGCCTTACACTTCTGAAGTCTCTGGAGCACCTGGACAATGGAAACGCCCCAAAAATTACCCCAGTTTGGAAAGTAAACACCTTAACGTATATTCTTTGAGGCATAATGAGTCTTTTGAATATGTGATTTTTTTCCCCAAGTTTTTGAAAATGTGGAAAGAAAATGAAAACACTTTTTTTTTACACAAAGTTGTCCATTTATATGATTTTACTAGCATGTAGCATGTTACACCCCAAATATATATTCTGCTATTCCTCCCGAATATAGCGATACCATATGTGGCCTGGCCACATACAGAGACCCAACATGCAGTGAGCACCATCAGGTGTTCTAGGGGCATACATTTCAAATCTAATTTGACTGCCTATTACACTTTTGTGAGGCACTCTAGTGGCACTAATGGGCACTGTAGTGGCACTGATGTGGCATTGATGTGGCACGGATGAGCACTGATGTGGCATGGATGTGACACGGATGAGTGCTGATGTGGCATGTATGTGGCACGGATGAGCACTGATGTGGCAAAGATAAGCACTGATGTGGCATGGATGTGGCATGAATGAGCACTGATGTGGCACGTATAAGCACTGATGTGGCACGTATGAGCACTGATGTGGCATGGATGAGGCACGGATGAGCACTGATGTGGCATGAATGGGAACTGATGTGGCATGGGTGGGCACGGATGAGCACTGATGTGGCATGGGTGGGCATGGATGATTCATGGATGGGCATGGATGAGGCCTGGATGGGCATGGATGAGGCCTGAATGGGCATGGATGGCCATGGATGAGCATGCATGAGCATGAATGAGGCATGGATGAGCATGAATGAGGCATGAATGGGGCATGTGTAATGTGAGTAATCCGTGCTACCCCCCTAAGGCCCCATGCACACGAGACGCTGTTATTTGCTGTTGAACGCGTGTTCAGAGGCAGTTGGACGCTTTTTTCAACTGCCCCTGAACCCATTCAATGTTATCCTATGTGTCCATGCACGCACTCTCGTTTTTTGGCGTTTACAAGCAGTTGCGTTTAACCTCGTTTTTCCAGAAGCAAAAAAATGGGTTCAGACGCAAACGTTTTCCACGTTTCATACGCTAAACGCTGCTAAACGCGGCTAAACGCGGTACCGGCGTTTTGCCGCGTTTGCGTTTATAAGCGTTTTTAAAGGGGACCTATTTTTTAACATTAGAAATCTCAAAAATGATGGCAAATGATTAAAAACTATTAAAAAATATAAAAGAAAACTGTAATTGCTTGCATTGCATTGTGGACAATCCACAACTTGTGGCAGGTAACGTGGCAAGTGGACAATCAACAACTTGTGGCAGGTGACGTGGCAGGTGACGTGGCAAGTGGACAATTCACAACTTGTGGCAGGTGACGTGGCCAGGTGACGTGGCACGTGATGTGGCCAGGTGACGTGGCAAGTGGACAATCCACAACTTGTGGCAGGTGACGTGGCCAGGTGACGTGGCAGGTAACGTGGCCAGGTGACGTGGCAGGTAACATGGCCAGGTGACGTGGCCAGGTGACGTGGCAAGTGGACAATCCACAACTTGTGGCAGGTGACGTGGCCAGGTGACGTGGCAGGTGACGTGGCAAGTGGACAATTCACAACTTGTGGCAGGTGACGTGGCCAGGTGACATGGCACGTGATGTGGCCAGGTGACGTGGCAAGTGGACAATCCACAACTTGTGACAGGTGACGTGGCCAGGTGACGTGGTAGGTGACGTGGCAAGTGGACAATCCACAACTTGTGGCAGGTGACGTGGCCAGGTGACGTGGCACGTGATGTGGCCAGGTGACGTGGCAAGCGGACAATCCACAACTTGTGGCAGGTGACGTGGCTAGGTGACGTGGCACGTGATGTGGCCAGGTGACGTGGCAAGTGGACAATCCACAACTTGTGGCAGGTGACGTGGCCAGGTGACGTGGTAGGTGACGTGGCAAGTGGACAATCCACAACTTGTGGCAGGTGACGTGGCCAGGTGACGTGGCACGTGATGTGGCCAGGTGACGTGGCAAGTGGACAATCCACAACTTGTGGCAGGTGACGTGGCTAGGTGACGTGGCAGGTAACGTGGCCAGGTGACGTGGCAGGTGACGTGGCAAGTGGACAATCCACAACTTGTGGCAGGTGATGTGGCAAGTGACACGCTAAGTACAAGTACACTGCTGCTCTCTCAGCTGCTGCTACTCACTCTGGTCTCACAAACTGGCTGAAATGGTTAAAATTTACTGTTTTTTGAGCTTAGGGAGGGTCTATGATGAAACGCTTATAAACGCAAACGCGGTAAAACGCCGCTAAACGCCGCTAAACGAGGCTGCAAACGCGGCAAAACGCGTGTTTTTAAACGCCGGTTTCAGCGTTTAAAAACGTGTGTTCAGCAGAGTTTGCACCTGCGTCTCGTGTGCATGGGGCCTAAGAGTGCAACTGTAATAGTGTG